>CAAKHC010019332.1:80883-140308 GCA_901007825.1 Macroramphosus scolopax | reverse complement strand
CCAGGCCAAGGCCTCCTCTCCCTTGTTGCACTAGGCCAACAATGTCTCTGTGCCTGAGGTCTAACTTCGCCTGCTGAGTAGCTGCAGATGGGGTCCATTTCCTTCCGGTCACCAGGGGAGGAGCTGTCTGGGCTACACAAACAGACAACTCTTCCTTTGAACCATTTATGAGTCACGCGCCTTTACGCACGGATTGTGACGTTATGCGCTATTGTTTTCAAATAATTGTGTAAATTGAAACTGAGCACGCCGTTTAAGGCCTCACAGAGCAGTGTGCAATGTGGCAGGTAAAACATATTTATTAACACATCCTCTTTTCTATGATCTAGCCTTGCTCTAGCAAGATGTTTGCAAATTTGGCTGAATTTTATTGAACCACTGACCCTCATGTCATCTATTGATCCACATGCATGTCAATTAGTTGCCACCTTAACTTAAGCTACTGAAGCAGAATAAAACAAGTGGAAACAAAAGAACTGATGCAAGCACATGGGTTGATTAAAGGAAGGGGTACTGGTCATGTTCTTCAAGTGAGATAAATCAGATTTAAATCAAACGTTATGGGAAAGGTTAATACAATGATGCAACCATGTCGTCAGTCAGATCAATGACTGTAGTTTCTAATGAATAACTGATGTGTTTTCAGATGGGGTTGTTAGATGAAGACATCAGATTCCACTCAAACATACCTGTGACACTGGACATAACGGTGGCTGTGGTCTACTCGGTTTTTGGTGAGTAAACTCTTTTCTTTTTTTTAGTTGTTCAAGAGACCAGTAAATAATATCTAATGCCTTTTGTATTGGTTCTGTTCAATAACACACACGTTCATCAATACTATGAGTGTGGATGGTTAAGTTGTCCACAGGGAGGCACAGATCAATGTGATGCAAACCGGTGAGGAGGTTTGGTTTTGCACTCGCTCATGTTTTATCTGCATCTCACATGACAACAGTTGGTAAAAAATCCTGCACTGGCTAACTTTCATCTCAGGCTTTGATCGTTGCAGGATTACTGGAGAATCCACTACATTTAATGTAACAGAGAAAATACAAAGACACAGGTTTACATACAGCAATATTATTTTTGAGATTTATTTCATGATGCTCTTGTTTACAGACACTGATCTTTTCCTGCAGGAGTACTCTCACTGTTTGGCAACAGCACGTTGCTGTACGTCTCCTACAAGAAAAAACATCTCCTGAAGCCTGCCGAGTACTTCATCATCAACTTAGCTGTTAGCGACTTGGGCATGACTCTGTCCCTCTACCCTATGTCGATAACTTCCAGCTTCTACCACAGGTACTGCAGTACACCTGTCACGGACCATTAGGGAGGGACGTTTTTAAACAGTTTATTATGCAGTATCCTTGTGAGTGTATGAACTGTTAATGCTATTCTCTATTCCCTTTGTCACGCCCCATCTTTTTTTTTCTCTATCTTGCATTGCACCGTCCTCCTCCTCCTCTTCCTCACGCCCCCTGCCCTCCTACACAGGTGGCTGTATGGGAGAACAGTGTGTTCCGTCTATGCTTTTTGTGGCATGCTGTTTGGCATCTGCAGTCTGACCACTCTGACCCTGCTCAGCATGGTGTGCTTCGTGAAAGTTTGCTGTCCACTGTACGGTAAGTCTTCAAAGAGGCTAGTTCTGCCCAGGGAAACGGCACAACATGAACCATCACATCCCTAAGTGGCTGTCTATTTATACCTTAATGATAATCCCTAAACTCCACATTAGCCTCTCTTTGATAAATGACCGGTCCAGGGGCTGCGCTGAATAAGCATTATTGATGTTGGTTAATGCAGTGCAACGGAGCCTTTGACCTCTAGAAAATGTCTTTTCCCTGATGGCGTCACGAAAGGGTTTCTTTAAGTAGATCTGAGAGTTTTACTTGTAAAACAAAAACTGTGATGTAAAACCTGATTCACCTAATCACTATAGATTTTGTGAAAGGTGTTTCACCTCCTGTATCTTCACGGAGGCACTGACTTCATTATAACTGGCGGATAGCCACTATGTCTCTGTTTATTAGGGCTGAAGTAAGTCAACATTTAGAGGCCTTATAGCTCCACTGTACCAGCAGGCTAACTGGAGCCTTGTTCATACTTGGCATTAACATGCTTCTTGGGTGATCAGATCACCAGTGGACAGCTCCAAGTGACTTCGATTTCTTCTCTAGATGCACCTAATGTGGCCACTTGATCGGATCCCACCTCTCCGCTCTATGTGCCAATAAAGATGGACTTTGCATCATTCTTTGCAACCTTAAGGATCGTTTAACTGAGTGGGAAATTAACAGTCATTGATGAACTTGCACGCTAGTTGTCTGGCATTCTGGTGTGTTGGTATCCTTGCTTTGATTCTTTTGACTCTGTTTATAGACAACAAGATTATTTGGCCATTATTCCTGCCTTTAATCATGCAAAGGGCACTAAGTGCTGGTGTGATGTAATTACCTGGTAGTGTATCAGGAATGGACACCATGGACGCCCCCTGGTGGCTGCTTGCAGTACAGGTCATAAATCCCTCCATGTTAGTGGACAGGCCAACCAAAGTATCACTTTACACACAGAACCAGAGTTATGCAAGTAACCCAAACAAGTCCCCAAATGATTTTTAGTTTAAAAATATGTAAGAATATTAATAATTTGTGTACATTTTTATGTGATCCATTTTCATAGGAAACCGGTTCAACGCTGGTCATGGGTGTCTGCTCATCGCCTGTGCTTGGGTCTACGCGCTGCTGTTTGCCTGCGCCCCGCTGGCCCACTGGGGGGAATATGGACCAGAGCCCTATGGCACCGCCTGTTGTATTAACTGGCGCTTGTCCAATCAGCACACTTCTGCACGCTTCTACACAGTGGCACTGTTCGTCTTCTGCTACATCCTTCCGTGCTGTATTATTCTAACATCCTACACAGGAATCCTGGTCACAGTGCACGCATCCCGCAAGACTATGGAGCAGCATGCATCGAGACAGACGCACACGAGCAGCATCCAGACCATAATCGTCAAGGTAAGGAGTTTAGAATCTCCTTCTATGACCTTTCAGATGTGAGATACAATTTGGCTGATATGTAGCATCTCCACATAATAAGCAGTTACCAAGAATACACTTGGAAATTCTAATTAGGAATGAAACTAGTGAGCTTTACTGGTTTCATACCCTCTCTTTACACCTTTACATGCTTACAGCACTCATCACTACTGTGTAATCTTCATCATTTTAGTCCAACGTGTCATTACTGATACTTGCCTGTTCAATAACATACACACTGCATGGTCATACACATAATGTGTGTGATTAGAGCGCCTCCTTAGAGACGAGGGTCCTCTGGTGAGTTTCTCAGCCATCATTTGTTGAAGAAAATTGGCAGTGACCTCAATAGGTCCTCCAGTGGTGCAGCTCCTCATTAGCAGGAATTGGCTCTCTTTGTATTCTGATGGATGACAGCCATTTTCTGCCTCTGCAGATAAATTGTCATTATCATACATCCATGTCAATAAAAATAACCCTGAGCCAAAAATAACAAGGTTCCCAAAAAGGTCTTTCTTCCCATGTAACTGATATCTACGAAGTTTAAAGGAAGTGCATTGATCTGTTACGTCAGAACCTTAAAACAACATTTTGACAATAATTAATAATTTCTCTTCTATGGTCTTTTTCCTGCAAGCTCAGTGTGGCTGTTTGCATTGGTTTCTTCACGGCGTGGAGTCCTTACGCAGTGGTGTCCATGTGGGCTGCGTTTGGACACATCGAGAACATCCCTCCGATGGCATTCGCCATGCCGGCCATGTTTGCAAAGTCCTCCACCATCTACAACCCGATCATCTACTTAATACTAAGACCAACCTTCCGCAGGGTAATGTACAGGGACCTGGCCAATCTATGGCACGGTTGTCTAAAGGGCTGCCTCTGCTCCCACGGCCCTGTGAAGTGCTGCTCCCGGCCCGAGATCAGGGTAAGACTTCACATAGTCCACAGACAGACTCCATCCAACTCCTCTATGAAGCCTCCGATGATAGTGTTGAAGGATAACAGAAGCGAACAGTGCGAGGACGCTTTTGAAAGCTTCAGGCTCTACCCTAGAATGTGTGGTGTCACTAACGCCGCTGCCGATGGCGATTCACCGAAGGATCAGGAGGTTCCACTTCCCCAAACAAATAAGCAAAAGCTTCCATGTGCAAGCTGCAGGAAGTCTCTACGGCCTATTTGTACAAAAAGGACTTCAGAAATAGACAATCACCATATTAATTTAGAGATGGTTCCAGGGAAAGCAAAGGTGGCATGGCCCTGATTATTTCTCTAACAGACAAACTCTGGATATATTATGCAGGTTCTAATCTTTTCATATTTCCATGAAATGTTGTTCAGGGATGTACCGTATTCTCCTTTATGGATTGTCCGCGTTAAAGTTTGTAAATGTAAAGTGTTGACAGGTTCAGAGTGTCATAATCAGGTTGTGAATGCGTCATAGAAAAGGATCACTACCGTTTCCCTATTTCCATTTGTTGTTGTGACATAAATTTCAGTATTGTTTTATGAGGAAGTGAAAGGCAACATTGGACCAATTCCACTAATTGTGGTTCCCATTATTAATTTTGGAGCAAACTTTAGATAACAGTACTGAAAACTACAAGAATGATCCTTTAAGTGTTCAGGCTGCAGCCGGTATTTTTGCCCTTTAGTGCATTAGACAGAAAGGATTCAAGGTGGAATTCGGGCAGCTTCAATTTGAAAGGTATTTTCATCTTAAAACATTTTTCAGTGAATTTTCAAACATTCTAGTGTTGACATATGCCTTTTAAAAATGTATAACCCATTCAACTTCTTAGTACGTTGCCTTTGAATGTTTGCAGATGCATCTCTGAAATGTCAGTCTAAGCCAGGTCTTGAATTGGATAGGTTGGAGATCCTCCGCCAATTAATATTTCGACTCCAGTCCTCATTAACAGTCTTAAATCACTGAGTTTGTATGCAAGAAAGTATTCAATGCTTCTGGAGGTATTTTCTAAATATCCTGCATACTGCTTGATTACACATACCACCTTAAGAGAGGTGGATTTTAAGGATGTACCGTACTCACATTTTTACATTCAGGTTTGCATAAACCTGGTCAAGTTCAAATACTTCCAATATTCACAATATTTTATTAAGTATCTACATTGAACTGGAAGCCAAACTCTAAAAAGGTTGGATGCTATCAGAAATACCCTCAGGTCCTGATTAGTCTGAACTGCCTGTCATATATTGTTCACTGCCAGCAGCATGTATGAACCAGGTTTGGATAAAATGAAGCAGTGAGTAAGGTCCACGTGTGTGCGCAGTGTTGTCAGGATGACATACACTCACTGGCCACTTTATTAGGTACGAGTGTACAATGCAAAGCAATCAAATCCAATAGCAGTGCTATGACTTCTATTTTAAAAACTGCATATTATTATCTTTGTGATGGCAGAATTTAAAGAAGAGCTGTTGTATTGGATCACATTAGACTGTGCAAGTGTACCTAATAAAGTGGCAGGTGAGTGTATAATGTTACTAATACTGCTGTATCTTGATTCGATCTTTCAAACAGGTGTTTCTTTGCTTTTTAAGTTATTTTGAATGGGTATTAAATTGTGCGTTATTTTTTTATATATATTTAAGAACATAAGGGTGCATCAAGTTGTCTGTAATAGTGTATTTGTTAATGTGGATAAATCCATGTGTGAAAGTAACGCACCTGAACTGAATACAGGATTAAATCTGTCTTTGAAAAAAAAAGGCATCCGTTCTCAGAATCGTTTCCTTTGCAGCAGCTGAGCTCTACTATACAGTCTGAATTATTCTAAATCATCCTGTTTCAATTAATCCTACTGGAGTTGTGCAGTCAGTTTCATACTGCAGGTCAGGCTGGTATTGTGTAATGAGAAGCGAGTACACAAAGTACCACTGAATGTTTGAATGAAACATAAAAAAAAATACTCTCCTACATAAAATAATCCCCGGATGGCGACAAATACAAAATAAGGCAACAGTTTATTCCAGATAATCTCATGTCATTATAGTTGATCCACACACTGTAGCTAAATACTCAGTCATGCACACGTTTGTTTTACAGTGATCTGAAAAAAATGACATACCTTTGAAGTTCATGAATATAAAATCTGATTATTAATGGCTACATGGATGACAACATGTAGTTCTGGAATATTGCACAATGTTTGTTTTCACAAACTCTTTTCAATCCCCACAATCACACAGAGTAGAAGTTCTAAAAACACTTCTTTGAAAGTGTTTATATTTAAAAAGCACTTAGGAGAGAAAAGTGAGCCCTCGACCATGATCAACACAGTGTATGCAGTGTTTAAAAAAAAAAATGCAATTTCAGCATTTCAACTGTCACACGCGAAAGGAAATGACTAACAGAAAGAGTTCAGGAAGCTACCACAGATATTTCCCACGTGAGAAAAGAGAACCACCGATGTTATTTTGCAGTTAACCGACATGTATCTGGGGCAGTATAAAGATAATAACTCAAGATCACATTTTTTGCATCGCTGGAAATCAACAGCGAATGTTCTATGTGAGTCTTTGGCAAATGTGATGTAGTTCAGAGACGTCAGCAAAGTCCAAATGTCTTTTCGGGGGACTGTGGCTGATCTGCCACAATTTATCCCATCTGGGAAGGATCACAGTTGCCCAATATTTTCTGGATCACATCTATCTTTATGTGGCCTTCAAGAGCTCGACAAAGATTCCCAACCGTACAGCCAATACTTCCCTCCTTCATTTTCCAGCGCGCCAGCATCTGGTGCACCATCTCAGGCAGGCCGTCACGGTAGAAGTCATGCGCGATGGTCTCTATTTCCATGTTGGTCAGGCCCAGGCGCCGCCCACAACGCTTCCAGTCTCTCCCAATGTTGTCGCTCAGAAGATCCAGGTGGTCGTCAGTCACAGCATGGTCCTCTAAATGAAACAGGGAAGAGGAATCTATTAAGGGAGGGAGCAACACATGCGTAACAATTTCTTCGGACTGAAGGTTTGCACAAAGACTGACAGGCAGAACGAACCCAGTACAATTTCTGGCAGATCTCTTTGATGGCCTTTGCAGCCGCGAACTGAATATATATCATCATTTACTAACATGTTATCGCAAATATAAATACAATATGAATTGGCTGATGTTATAGTTTACCATATTTCTGGATGGCTTCTTTGATGAGTGAGCTAGCTGAGCTGCTGGCAGATAGAGATGATAAACTATGGGACTCGTAACCGTGGATGCTCAGCTGGTTGTTGTTGCCAATCTGGATCCCTCTTGCATTCTCAATATAAAGAGATCCTAGTAAACAAACACACGTATAACACAAACCGTCATTACAGCAGGTCCCATTTAAAACTGACAGGAAGAGTAAGGAACATGTGGGTCTGTGTGTACCTGTATCTTTTAGCGAGCCGCTTTTGCTAGGGGCCAAGAGGCGCCCAGGCATGGCGTCATGGAGACCTGTCTCAGACACTGGGTAAACTGGCCAAGACTGTTGGCGGTCATAGTGGGAATGTGGATGTTGCTGGTTGAACTGAGATAGAGAAGGGGTGCTGGTAGACATAGATGGTGTGTCTATGGAAGAGGTCATAGACTCATAGAGACCATTGGTAGGGTAATACCTAGCACCTTCATGGCTGGTGGGTTGTACAGGCTCTGCTTTTGTCCAGGAGTGGACAGAAGACACGTTGGAGGTTCGGTCTTCTTCTGGTTGCCTCACAGTATTATTTGGGAAACTGGTGCGGTTCAGCAGGAAATTATTGGAGTTGTTTTGGCAGCTGGCAACGTCAGGCTGGTTGTCGCAGGTGTAGCTACCATGTTTGTGGTACCGAAGCTCCCGATCCAGCTTTTCCTCCAAAACAGAAGGGCTACTAAACACCACTGAGTCTGTCTGAATGAGGGGCTCCATTAACCTCACAGATGGCTCGGATTGGATGCAATGCAAGTCTTCAATACTAGCTTCAACCGGGCCAGCCGCAGCCACACTGTCTGTACTCACCAAAGGAGCTGGGCAATCTGCAAGGCAAGGAGACAATTTATAGGTTTCTGAAGCTTTCTGAGCAATTACGACATGAAATACAATATAGTGGAGAAAGCAAAACATCACAGTGGGCAGATCCAGAACATCAGGACTAACCTGCCGAAAAACTTTCATTGGTCACTGATAAAGACTTCAGCTTCTCAACAAGATCTTCTGGGCCCTCATAACACTCCTGCATAAAAATCACATGAAGAATAATGTGAATCTCTCACTTAGTGCCTTCAATGTGCACTCAAGACAGGATTTTCACGTAAATGTATTTACCCTCAGAAGAATTATATCGCTCTCCACGAGTGGCTCAAGTTTTTCAGTGTAAAAAGGAAGAATTAAGTCGTAGGCCTCTGCAAGAAACGGGAAAATAGAGGTGGTGAATTAGCAAAAGATTTTCATCACAGAGTGAAGTGAACACATGTATTATGTATATTTTCAGAAGATATGAAGAGATGGAGCCTGTGTTTCAAAACAGGAGAGACGATTTCGAATATTTTAGGCTACAAAACTTTCACGACATTCAATTCAACAATGTAACAATGGTGTCATAATAAGCATCCTAAGGATGCAGAGTGGTTGCTGATATATGTCAGAGTTCAGATGCCTTAAATTGTTTATGCATTTATTTACAATGCAGTAATTAAATACAAACAAACAAACATGTTTGACTATAAAACAGACACACACAAACAAACCTTTAAATGTTGGTCTTCGCTGTGGACTACGATCCCAGGACCTCTTCATTAGCTCAATTAACTCTACTGGCGTATCATCTGGAATAAGGTCCTCTGCTGGGCGGTCACCATTGCGGACGCACTGGGTGATCTGATCTTCACTCCTGGCAGCTGGACATAAAATGACAACTACTTTGGATTTCTGCTTTACACAACTTTAAACCATTAAATTAGCAACAAGGAATATAAACACGTAAACCACCGGGTCAATCTCTTTTTTATGCTTGATGCAGTAAATTGAGGAAGATGTTTCCAGCTCACCTGCATATGGCTCTTTGCCTGTGAGGATGACCCAGACCACAATCGCAAAGCTGTAGACATCTGACTTCTCAGTGGAGACTGTGTGTATACTCTCCAGATGCTCAGGAGCCATGTAGCTCAGCGTGCCTGCGCCTCTTGCCCCATCCGTCCGGCCCATACGACTCTTCCGGCGTGACTCCTCCTTTGTGAGTTTACTCCATGTCTGGCAGGTGGCGAGGCCAAGGTCCGCAATCTAGAAAAACACAGGGAGGTCAATCTTGGATTACGAAGATTGCAAACGCATGCTGATTTTCAAGCGTTGTATGTGTTCCATACCTTGATGTGAAAATCTTTGTCGATTAAAATGTTTTCTGGCTTGATGTCCTTGTGAATGACGTTTTTCTCTGTAAGGTACACCATCCCTTCCAAAATCTCTAAGATTATCCTGCCCTTGATAGATACTGGGACGGTGACCTAAGAGAAGGAAATAATTGTATTAGTCCTTTAGATCGTATTAGAAGCACTTTATTATCAGTTGTCTAGAGCAGCAAAGTATGAAAAATGACATATTCAGACATCCATTAATCATTCAACTATCCATGTGTCTACAGATATGAAACAGGCTGACCTTCTCCAGCATGACCAACAGGTTGCCCCTGGGGATCAGCTCCATGACCAGAGAGCACTCTCTGTCCTCCATGATGACACCCAGCAACTTGACCACCCGTTCATGGTTCAGGCTTGCCATGATGATCCCCTCCTCCAGCAGTGACCTTTTGCTCTCCCTGGAAAGTGTAGTAAACGATGTGAAAGATAGATATGTGATGATCATCATGTTGATCCCATTATGGGATATGGGTTTATATCATAAACATGTATGACAGGAACTTTGTATCCACTGGGTAGGCTGATGTTGTCAACTGAGGAAACATCAGCCAACAAGGCAAAGATCAGCAGATGTTCAGCCGATTTATCGACACATCCCATATTTGCGCTGTAATTTACATTATATATATTGTTGCCCGGCAGCTGAAATAATGTTACCCTACATACATTATTATATTATTATTCATTTAAATTAAAGAACATGTGGGATATCTATTTGCTATATTAAGGCAGGAATAAAAATAAGAGTTTTTTTTAATGTGCATGTTGTCAACAGAGCTGCTTATTGATGTGCACTCAGAAAAGGCTGTTGGACCTATATAAGCACTTTTTCCACGGCGATAGGAAGCACAGAAAGACACGCATCCTCTTTCGAAGCACATAGAGGAAGTTGGTTACTCTTTAACAATCTCTCTGGCATAACATAAACATGTAAATAGTTTTGTGAAGAAGTAAAAACATGAATCAGTTTCAGTGATCAGACCCTTGAGCAACCTGCCACATGATTCAACTCAAGCAGAGGGGAATCCCCCGTGTAGCCCTGACAGTGACAGACACATACTAAACTTACTCGTTGCGAAGTGGCCCCGTATACATCGTCTTCAACGCTACATGGCCGAGGGTAACATGATAGCACAGGTAAACTTCTCCAAACCCTCCGTCGTCCAGGTGCTCCTTCTTGATGAGATCCGTCGAGCTCATGTGAAGCGAGGACCCCGACGCGGTGGCCATCCCTGCGTTAAAGTCACAACATCACGAGATATATACCTTACTTTCTGTTTTTAAACACAGCAATGTGGCTTGAACTTGTAAGTTGTCACGTACATAAAATGCCAATGAGCTGAGATAAACCCAATACAGAAGAGGGGAGTCAAAATAACTGAACTCACGGCTAACAGTTATCAGTAAGACAAACTTAGTGCTAGCTAGTATTTAAGTCGTTAACCAAAGTCTTCATCCTCAAAACACATTCTACGCGCCATTAGTTTTCAATAACAGGCGAATTTAGGTCTAAAATAGTCACCGAAACTGTTGTGAAAATCCGTGAACAGCACCGTTTTTTGTAGTTCCTAGATTTCTTCGACGTCGTTCAAAAGTGAAACCGGACAAACCGGAAAAATGTAGCGAGCCAGCCCCAATAGTCGATAACAGATCAGTTAGACCTGCTGCTGCGAGCTTATGAGGCTGCAATACACAATTCACGATAGCACAATTAACGTTTTTGTCATTTAATCTCTAACTCTGTTTATCTCAAAGTGTTTTGGAGTTACAGAATTCCTCTTGACCATTATGAGATTTTGTCGTGTGGCACTGTCGCCACCTCCTGGTAATATTTATTATTGCACAGCAGATAAACAACACTGCGCTCCAATTTGATGGTGATATTATTTCCGTATTTTTTTTATAACTTTGTAATGGCTTTTTTCCCCCAGTTTTACGATCCTTATTTCCAGTTGGTTTAGTTAATTGAGATGTACAATATTATTTGGAAGCTTCTATCCACATTTAAAATTGTATGAGAAAACTAGGAGTTGTAATATGCATTGTTATTACGGTTTGCGTTATCTGTCAGCCTAGGCAATTATTAAATAAATAAATACATATTTTGAAGTAGGGTCATAGTTTTAAATGACATGTTGATCACCTCCATCATCTCAACCAACTTGAGGACAAACTCTTACCTCTGATATTGAAGATTCAAGATCAAGATGTAATCATTTATTACCATTTTAATGAAACATTGATAGGAAGACAAAACAGCACAGTACAAATATGCAACAGCAGTACAAGAATGAACACATTAGCATTAGTTAAGTTTATGGACTGAAATGATGATGATGAGTTAAGGATATAGAAAACTAAATAGTTCTCTCAATACTGCATAATATTGTGCAGAAGGAATGGGTACAATAAGTTCAGTGGCTGGATGAGAGGGGTCTCTGATTCTTTTCAGACTCATCCTCAGCAAATGTGTGTTATAACTATCATATAAAACTATAAGGCAATTGTCAGTTTAGGCCTAGTCAGTCTTCACTATTCAAATAAAAGGTTCTGATAGGTCTGACAGTAACACGCTGCCTTGCATGGAGCAAAAACACATTACAGGGTAGCTTAAACCAACTGTTAATATGGGTCAGTGGGCAACAGTACTTCCTGTTGATCATGTTTATGAATTTGTGATGCACTTATTACGCAACTGCCAAATTTAAATTGTGTGTACCAGCAGCACTGAGCGGCCTGTATTGTAACCTCTGGTCTAGATCCCCTGGGAGGGGTTGAAAGATTATGAAAATGCAAAAACCAATAATAATCTATTAAATTATTTGTATTATTATATAAAAAAAATGTATGGTTAAATTGAAAATATCAGTTTACATCTATCCTTCCAATGTTTTCAGTGAATTTAACATCCAGTTCACATGGGGGACCGGCTATTCTTTTAATAATCACCCCGGGGCTTGACTAGTTGTTCTGGTATGTAGACAGTTGCATTTGTATGGTTTATTTTAGGGATGGTATTAGCTGTTGGAACATGCCATGGACCTCATTATCTCTAACTAAATCCCGGG
The DNA here is from genome assembly GCA_901007825.1 of Macroramphosus scolopax. Taxonomy (NCBI): domain Eukaryota; kingdom Metazoa; phylum Chordata; class Actinopteri; order Syngnathiformes; family Centriscidae; genus Macroramphosus; species Macroramphosus scolopax. Next base: position 127,817 of record CAAKHC010019332.1, on the reverse strand, counting down.
ATAGGTTTAGACCGCACCTGTGCACTCTACACATCCCCAGAGGCGCATTTCATATTTAAGCGTACTACATGTCCCAGAATGCAGCGCGTGGAGTTTTGGCAGCACTGCTCGTCTGGTTCGGACGCGGAGACTATGTGACTTTACAGAGGTTTTGAGAAGCCGTAAAGCTTCTAGATAATCTCCTTTAAGAAATAAGGAATACGACGAGGCACACAAATCCTGTCCGACGTGGTTTTACAACATGGGAAATGGAGTCAATAAGGTACGATTGTCATTCATTGCATGCTATAGTTTGGAGTTCACACGAGTGGTCTCCGATGTTCTGAGTATCAAGAGTTGCATGACATTTTTTGGACGTTTACATAATTAAATTGCATGAATTGAAAACAATTAAACATCATTGATTGAAGTATGAATTAATACTATACATTCCTTTCATCTGTTGTGAGGTTCTTAATCGAACCATGCTGCTTCATATGTGCATTTACGTTTTCTCTATCCTCATAGGTCCTGCCTGACTTATACTTGGGAAATTTCAGAGGTGTGCCTGAGTATATTTTTTGTCATGTTGAGTTGTCCCATGTGTAGGACAGCACATACTCACTGTCTTTGTTCATGGTGTTATTTGTTACTGTCAGATGCGAGAGACCGAGAACAGTTAGCCAAGAACAACATCACACATATCCTGTCCATTCATGACAGTGCAGCTCCTATCCTCCAGGTGAGACTCTCTCCATCTCCCTCATTATCTGACATCTGTACCCCCACCCGGATCTGTTATAATGTTGCGTGTAATGTATCTCATGAGAATTTAAGCAGAGTAATGGTGCACATAGGTCTACCTAGGTGTATTAGGAGAGTGCACTTTATATCTTTATATCTGACACAGTCCACAGACCAGTATGTCAGGTTGTTCAGCATGACATGCCTTAGGGTCTGCCAATAGTGCTTCTCCTTGTGCAAACAGTTGTCAGTGCAGAATGTGTAAACAATAACCCGCAGAATGTCTTACTTATGGGATTCTTAGCGTATCATGAAAAACTGCCTGCAATGGCAAACGCCTGTCTACAACAGCTGGTGTGGTCAGTGTGCTGAGCTGCGTGCTTGTGTGGGCTTGAGAGTAGGCGGTTGTTCTTGCTTCGACCAGTGTGGACTGTGTCGTCTTGCTTCATTATCAAGCATTGCTTTTGTTCCCCTCATCATCACCAGACACACGCATGTATTTATTACAAGCTGTTTATTAATTTGGGATAATTGCATTGTGATTGCTGACCGGTAACCTGCATGCTTTGCCCTTCAGGAGATGACCTATCTCTGCATTTCGGCTGCTGACCTTCCCACACAGAACCTGTAAGTACCAAAATGTGCAGCACAGCAACACAGAGCAGAACAATGAAATACTGAGGTAGTGAGAGAGAGAGAGAGAGAGAGAGAGAGAGAGAGAGAGAGAGAGCGAGAGAGAGAGCGAGAGAGAGAAACATCCACTTGAGGCTGCACTGTGTGGGCGTCTGATGTTCATTTTTTGAAGCTGACATGCAAATGATACGCTTCCACAAGCTCGACATTTAACTGTGAGCTTATCTGACTCGATCACTGAGAGGGTGCATGGTATTCTTTTACATTAATACACAACCTGTATAAACTGTCGACAAAACCATAACAATTGTAATGCAGGAGAGCGGGGAGGAATGATGAAGGGTGGTGCATTTCATCACCAAGGGGATGCCCTGGCATGGGAACCCATGCAAACTCACACACACATGTAAACCCAAGAGCCATTGTCCACATTCACGTCTGCAGGAAGGAAGTCTCTCAGCTCACTTCTGCAGTTGTAGCGCAGTGGTTGGAGCTTTTCCTCTATTTATAAGTACCCTCCTCCACAAACTCACGCATATGGTCCAGCACATATGTACACACACTCATGCACACTATTACTCCAGTCACCTTTGCAGCCCCAGTTGCCTCATGCATCTCAAGTTCAGAGTGGTGTTTTGAAATGTGAAATGTGACGCAGTCCCTCTGGAACCTGAGATGAGCAAAATCTCCTCCTGATCCATCCTGGACCCTTACAAGGTTTGACACCTCAGGTGCAAAAAACATCACACCCTGCTACACAACCAGTGCCCTGCTCCTCTTTAGATTCATGTTGAAGCTCCAAGTGTCAGCGTAGACAGAAGACAAGCATATAGTTACAGTTTGTGTTCTCATAATGGTTTGATTCCCTTTTTCTATTAAGCATTTTCAAATCCTCCACAGGACGCAGCACTTTAAACAAAGTATCATGTTCATGCACGAGTCCCGCCTGAAAGGAGAAGGCTGCCTGGTTCACTGGTAAGAGAGAGATTGCTTATTGTATCCTCACTTGAAAGCTGGAATCACATTTTTGCTCACGCAGGCTATCGATACTTGAGATGCTCCGTAAGAAACTGAACTAATGAGATTTTCTCCACCGCCCTCTTATAATAGAATCACAGCGATGTTGACATATAAATGTACATTTCATTTAGAGCTGATAAAAGGATACAAATGAACTCATGTGTAACTGCTGCACAGAAGAGATTAAATGATAAGCAAGAGCCTATTCGTGAACTTCCCAAAACTCACCAGTAACTCGACCACAGTGTGTTTGTGTCGTGAGGCAGCCAGCTTTATGTGTGACAGAGTGTACTATGAATGAGACATGAATACGTTTTTACATTGCCACAGCCTTCTCAGTGTCGGCACAATAATAGTTCCTGCATGCAGGTGTCACGATGGTATATATCTAATCTGATACTTGTTACTGGGTAGATTTAAAGTATCTCCAGTTTACAATGTAAACATAGAAACCAGGTGCCTATACAACTCAGCGAGTTCAACTCCTGCCTTTCTTCGGGGTTACCTGCTTAGTATTATGTATTATGTTTATCGTGTAGTCCAACAGTTTCATTACATGTATCATAATCCTTGTCCATCCCTTTCTTCATCTAGTTTAGCAGGTGTGTCCCGCAGTGTCACCCTGGTGGTAGCTTACATCATGACAGTGACAGGACTGGGTTGGAAGGACGCCCTGTCTGCCGTCAGGGTTGTCCGGCCCTCTGCTGGCCCCAACCTGGGCTTTCAGCGCCAGCTCCAGGAGTTCGAGGCTACCGAAGCTGATCAGGTTAGTTATGTTATGATGTTGAATACTATATCCGAGTAGTAGATTATTAGTATGTTGCTTATTGCAGAGACTGTTGTCTTTACCTGCAGTTCAGAGAGTGGCTGCAGAGGGAGTATCAGGACAATCCCCTCAACGACGAAGCTGATATACGTGACTTGCTTGCCAGAGCTTCTAAAGTCAATGGCGAGGAGATGCAAAAACATCCATCTACCACATCTGGGGCTGTGTGAGATGTTTTGCAACTTGAGTCTGGGGCTGACACCACCTGGCCGTGCTCTTGTATTCTGGACCCATCTGGAAGTCTAATCTGCTTTGGACAACAGTCACGGCTCCTGGAATATTCACGTGACCATCACGAGCATGTGCACCGGAAGAGACTATAAAAAATTTGAAAGCACATTTTCTTATCACCCATGAATTGATACCTCTGGTGCCGTTCTTTGTTTAATTTATGAATGTGAATCGTGTTTTTTTTTTTTGCACTGTGTCATTATGATTTCAAATTGTGAAATAAAACAAGTGGAGTGTTTTTAATAGGTGGTTTAGTCATATCATGTTGAAGGTGATGAGACGTCTGTTTCCTGGTTGTCTTCCTGTTTGTCTAATGTGCAAAGGAGGTCATGCATGGTGGCATCAAAAACACCAAGTGTGTTATTTTATCTCCTTTTCTTGAATCTTTTTTAGAATCCAAAGCAAAATAAAAAAAAATAAAAAAATGTATAGTTCAAACAATACGTTAAGAGGTCCTCTTGAGGTGTCTGCGCATGCGCAAAGACAGCCACTGGAGGGCAGTAATACTTACAAAGCCTTTTTTTTTTTAATTCAACCATGTGCAGTTTGATATTGGTTTCTCATTAACCATCCGGACACTCGTTTCTCTTTACAAGCAAAAACAAGTTTGGAAAAACTTACTCCGCATCTGTTAAGTTATCGGAAATGTTGATTGACTCATCCTTTTTTGAAATACGGAGACATTTGTTATGTATTGTGTCGGTGATGTGCATATAGGTAATTGTTCCATTCCGACCCGGTGTCTGCTCAGAGCGTCACCAGAGGGATTCCCCACCGCAGCTCTGAGTTTCAGAGAAATGAGCGCCTGACTGCCGCGCCGCACCGCACCTCCTCTATATTTGAAACCTCTCAGAGCTCCTCCCCATCACCATCAAATCAAGACGTGATAGCACTTGAGAAAAGGACACACAGCGTGTCAAAACAGGTTTAGTGAGGGAACTCGCCTGCTCAAAGGTAAGCTGCTATTACATTGATTATTTACACCCCCATAAAAGATCAATTTATCAACTTCAACTGAGATAGTAAAAATTCACCTTAGCAAAATTAATTTTCCTCTGATTGAGATCAAATTCAGTAAATCTTAATGAAGACAAGAACCCACTTCAACTGTACCGTTCCTTCATAAGTGAGGGTAAAAACCAGGGCTACATAAGTAGATCAAATGTATTAACCTGGACTTTGAATTAAAGTGTCAGTCAAACTTAAAATCTTGATCAACTGAAGTAAAATTAATTTTTTTTAATTAGATACTATTTGTGACGAAAAAATGACAAATAATTAAACTAAACAATTATTACATTACCCTCGCCACAGAGCAGATCTAGATTGTGTTCATTAGAAATTTGTCTCTTGGCGACAGTTGCAAGGAAGAATCCTTTTAGCGGAGCCAGTCTGAGAGCGGACGGCCATCTGCACTCGACCTGTTGCATGGGGTCATCCTATTCTATATTATTTTGTCCCACAGAAATGAACATGGAGGAAGACAACGGCCTGTCCATCAGTTGTGGCAATGGCAAACTGAGACAGTGGCTGATTGATCAGATTGACAGCAACAGATATACCGGCCTTGTTTGGGAAAACAACGAAAGAACCGTCTTTAGGATTCCGTGGAAGCATGCGGGCAAACAGGACTATAACAGAGAGGAGGATGCTGCGCTCTTCAAGGTCAGACCGTCCGACCTCTCTCATCTGATATGTCACTGTGCACGATGGCACTTTGAGCACTGCACATAAAGGATGGAGATGATATAATGTGCATTATTGCACACATTGGCCTGATAAAAGATTAAAGTGGTATATTCTGTGATTGTTCCAGGCGTGGGCAATGTTCAAGGGGAAATATAAGGAAGGGGTGGACAAGCCAGATCCCCCCACATGGAAAACAAGACTTCGCTGTGCTCTTAATAAAAGCAACGACTTTGATGAGTTGGTAGAAAAAAGCCAACTGGACATCTCAGAGCCCTACAAGGTCTACAAGATCATTCCGGAGGCAGCCAAAAGAGGTAAAGATACTCAAACTGTTCATGCAAATTGCAGAAGAGCTTTGCAAAACTGACAGTTAATCTCACATTTACAAGTATATCCACACGTGTGAGATGATGGCAGATGTAATAACGTGAGGTTTTGGTTGTTAGAGCTGTGTCATAGCGAAGGTTCATGTGCATGTGCATGCACAGCACCGCTGCAGCTCGCGAATGGACTTTTGTTTATAAACTGTTGGCAATTTTCCACATACATGTGAAACACTGCAGTTGATTCTGATGAGGCAGGAAGCACAAAGGAAGCCAAAGCATGCGACCAACAAGGCCGTAGTGCTTTTTTTAGAGGGCTTCAGTTACTAAGCGCAGAGTGCAAATAACACAAGCAGGCGACCTCCACCCTTGCATAACTAATTCTCTGCCATCATACAGCAGTTTATGTCACACCCGAGCAGCTCTTCTATCTGGAATAACACTTCAGACAGGATTTAGGTTGCTGCTCGCTTCAGTCATCTTTGCAAATCACCCTCGAATGAAAATAGCAGAACCTCACATTGGCACAAAAGCGGGTATGAAACCGCCAGACGTAGGTTGGTGAGATTACTGTTGCTCTGGATTATTGTGAAGTATGTTGATTTTTGTGTTACTTTAACAGGACTGAAGATGGGCATCATGGCGAAGACACCACCTCATGTAAATACCCTTGGCTACATTCCTTCATACTCACCTCTGCAAAACCAGGTCAGCATTCATTTTGTTGCATCTTATATCTTATCTCTTATATTATTGACAACCCATCGTTACTCGTTCTCCGTTCTCAGGCACACAGCTACGCGGTTTCTCAGGAGAGACGGGATTGGAGAGATTACAAATCCCCAGAGCAACAACCCTTCGCTCCTGCACATCAACATGGACCGCATGCCGACCTGCAGTACGGCCAATGCCATTACACCTCCCCGATCAGCCGGGCGTGGCCTGGCTCACACACAGATAATGGTATGACATTATCACTCACATGACATTCACATCACATGACCGATAATACTCAGTAAAAACACAATATATCCTTTTTCCAGCTTAACATCCTGTCAGTTTGAGTAATCAGGCGTATTTGTTTTTATCTCGATCATACCCACATGGCATTAGATTTTCGTGGGTAATCACAAGATAACGTGAGTAATTTCTGTCAATCTGTAGGCAGTCAGGTAGTTTAAAATGTCATCAGCTACAACACTCATTCACAAGCTTTGATCTGCAGGTGGAAACACACCCACAAACACAGGTTGGAAGACTTTCATCTATTTTAATAAACGTTTTAATGCGTAAACCAGCCACTTTTTTTCCAATTATGAGGTGCATGTGAAATGGCATCTAGCTGTCGTCGCTGACGTCAAAGATGCTGTTTGACCAGTGCGGCTTTCATGCTTTCCTCTCAAGGCGGCCTCACTATGTACTCCTTTCATTTCCTGCATCAGTGTATCACATTGGACTTTGCCGATGTGCCTCTGTGACACCCCAGATGTCCCTTCAGGCTCGAGGATACGTGAAACATTGAAATCCCAATGCACCGCCAGGCACCGATAAACTTAACATAGGGCGTTTCTCACACTTGCTTCTCTTCCAGATTAGACTTCTATAATATGAAAAACAGAAGTGGTAGTCCCCTCCCTTATCCCGTTTCCATACTTTCACATTCAATACTTAAGACTTATTCTTTTAAAACATTCTTTGCAGGTTTCCAGCTCTCCTTCCACACCTACCTCTCAGATGTCCAAACACCCTTTTATACGATGGACCCCAACACCACCACAACAGGTAGAGAAACATAATAACAACAATCCATCAACACTCATGAGCTCATTTTGAAGTATTTACTATCTTGTAATATTTGTAATGTAGAAAGACATATCTTCTAAATACTTGTCTCTTTCCTCCAGATTCAGATTCCTTCAGCTTGCATGTGTCCTTATTCTACAGAGAGTCTTTGGTAAAGGAAGTTACGACAAGTAGCCCAGAAGGTTGTCGGATCACCTCCTCCACATCCTCCTCCTCCTCCTCCTCACCATCATCTTCTTCCCCAAGCGCACAAGACAGTTTTCCCAGCGGGGCAGAAGTCATACTCTTTCCATTCCCGTACCCGGAGTCTCAAAGGCAGGGTGCCGAGACGCTTCCTAATGTCCTGGAGCGAGGAGTGCTCCTGTGGATGACGTCTGACGGCTTGTACGCCAAGCGCCTTTGCAAGGGACGTATATACTGGGAGGGGCCTCTAGCTCCATATATCGATAAGCCCAATAAGCTGGAGAAGGAGCAGCCATGTAAACTGTTTGACACCCAGCAATTCCTTCTTGGTAAGTCTTTCCATTAATGCTTTTCTCCTCCTTTTACCATTAAGAAAAAGATACTTATGAGGAATAACCCCTTTTATAATCTTGTATTTTGATATACTAGACTTTATGTTATGATTATAATAATTTTTATGTATATCAGAGTCCAACTTTACAGAAGCTGTAAACTGTAAACAAACATTTTACACATAATAATTGAAAGTTCACTTACTTTTGGGTTCATATAAAGCTCCATCTGAATGTATTTTTGTCCTATGGTGTCTTTAATTGGTACACTGTGATGATGTTGGCTGTACAGATGCTGCTGATAATGATGAAGGAAGGTTTTTTTTTTGTTTTTGGGTAAATCCCTCTCAGTGTTGAGGTAACACTAATAGGCCAGTCAAATGCTCATCACGGGGCCAAAGTGTGTGGAGTCCCCACCCACTTCATTTTATCAACCGCGCTGTGTGACAAGATGGTTTTTTTTGGTGCCATTTCACATGAATTTCCATCATCATCGTGACATGTTTCCAGCAAATTCAGTCAAATGTCTTGTGAGAAATCAAAGTTATTTATGGCACATCAATGTGACATTCTTGACATCATTGCCTACAAGCTCCCAATACGTATGGTGATTCACATCAAGTTTTAATAATGATTACTGTTCTTCATTATCCTGTTTTACAGGGGAGGCGATGATCTGAAAACACAACATTTAGAGGATGTACTGTGGGTAACATGCCTCACCAACCCCACTTATTTTCTTCTTTTCCTTCACTCAGAACTTCAAGAGTTTGCTCATAACGGACGGCATCCTCCAAGGTTCCAGGCCGTCCTATGTTTCGGAGATGAGTACCCCGACCCACAGCGTCCAAGAAAGATGATAACAGCACAGGTACTCATCCACGATTAAACTTGTCATCTCGTAACTGCCAGCCATTATTTAAAAAATCCTATCTTATCAATCACCCTAACAACCGTGATATTTCTTTAGTAATACCTCCAGGAAATCCATATTTGGTTCCAATTCCAAACCCGCATTTGAATGATGCCATGAAAATGTTTCTGTGACATAACAAGCTAAAAACAAAGCCGGACTGTTGTGATCAGAGATGATTTCGTTTCAGGTCGAGCCAGTGTTTGCCAGAAAATTGGTCAACTATTACCAGCAGAACAACAGCCACTACCTGAGAACATATGACCACCTCCAGGAGCAGGGCACATCTCCTACATTCGACTATCCTTCCCAGAGACCTCTCCAGCATATCAAGGAGTGACGAGCACACACTCACACATACACGCACACGCATGTGCACGAGGGGTGTGAATGAGAAGATTTGACCGTTTGCACGTCGTGTGACTGTGGTTCTGTGTGCCGTAAATAGGAGAATGGTTAAAGCTGGGGAAGACCCTGTCCTTTTCAAACGCACACCTATGCGTCGCACACTCTGTGTCTGTAACCGAGGGCTGGCGTGTTTCTTTTTTTCTTCTTCAGAAAAGTATTATTGTGAGAGTATGAAGGATGCGGTTTGAGGTTGGGGGTATGAGGGGAGCAGAGGGCGACTGAGACAGGAAGTACTACCACAGGTGCACAGGAAGAATGGCCCCTAAGACAAACACTGGTACGCCAAAGGGATGAAACAGAGTATAAATGAATATCACGTTTTCTCAGGTATTAGTCAACTTTTTGTTGTTTGCTCCACTAACACGATGATGCGGCGCTTCACGCACTCTTTTTTTTACTTTTTTTCCACAGAGGTTGTAACTTCTTCTCTGGTTCCTATCTTTCACTGCCTTACAGTACTTGGAATGCAAAAAAAAATAAAACAAACAGGCGACAGTATCAGTGCTCAGACAATCAGAGACCTTGGTAGGATTTCATATATATAAAACAAAAAAAAGGTTACAACTGTAACGTGAAAGCGATCAATGTTATCTCTGATCTGGTGGCGCGGTGTACAGGAGGGTGTGTTCGTGAATAGTTTCCCTCTTGATTGCTACAGACTACATGCTTTGAATACATATTTCCACTCTATCTACTTTTTAAAAAAAATAGAGTTATTTCAAGTTATTCAGTACTTAGATTGTGTTGAATGCAAAGTTTTTTAAACGATAGTGTGCACACTATTAACACTGACTGTATGAGCCTAACACAGTTTAGTATAACACTATCACTAAGGTCCACAAAATTATAGATGAAATCAACACTTTCAAATTCTCAATGACTAAAATACTCATTCTTGGTCTTTACTTTTACTCGATTAAATTGCTCTTGCTGTACTTTAGGGTTTCTCTCTGGAATGTACACGCACAGTCGTCTGCACTGCGGCACATTATTACAGAGAATATCAGGGGGTTAAAGGCGTGTTTCACCAGAAAAAAATGGCCTTAGTGGGCCGGCCTTGACGTGACTGCTGTACAGAAAGTGAAATGAAAAAATTCCGATCATCCTGTAACTTGCGGGGGGGAAAGTGTCTGTTCCTCTTGATCTGAAACCAGCGGCCTCACAAATGGGAAGAAAAACTACCTTTCTGGTCTGCTTACAGGGGACAGGTCCAGCCAGGGACGACTTCTTCGCTTCCCATGTCAGAGACAGTGTCAGAACGGACGTATCGTCCCTCAAAAGAGCCGATATAACTTCAAATTATTATTCTGAATAAATCCTTAATACTGAATGATGTGAGAATGATGGAAATAATCCTGAGGTTTAAGTCCCAGAGGTACGGAAGCTGCTGGATTAGGAGGCATCAAATTTCATCATTTTTTTTCTGTGGTCCAAAGTTTCGATCTCTGCGTTTACTTCCTTCACACTCGAAACCACATCACTTTCATAGAGTCTGACCAAAATCACAGGCAGGAATGTTTCTTCGTGTGTGTGCGTGCGTACGTGTGTGAACCATAAAATCCCTCTTCCCCTCCGAACATCTTGTCAGCTGACCTTTGGTTGAGTCACTTTACCTTATTCAAATATCCCTTAAAGTAATGAGTCGATACCAGACGAATGTTAGATTATGTGTAGTTTAGCATGTGTGTAGGTGTGTGAATGTGTGTGTCTCACAGTTGCGTTATTACTGATATCAGGAGTTGACATTTACGGACGCGGGATGAAACGTGTGACTAGAACATCTGTGACTCAACCAAAGACTATTTCGATTCACTCTGTGTCGTCGGATTGAAGCAGTCAATGAAGGCGACGGAGAAAAACTACACAATCATAATTAAAGTGTATCGTGAGGAATCGTTGTCGTATAAAATCCTTCTGATAAACGAAAACCTTTTGACAGAACTCAGGTCCTCTGTGCCGGCCTGTCTTTGGGTGGGGTTGGAGCTCTTCTTGCAACTAATTTGACGGAGCAACAGAAAGTCATACAGAAACACCTTCACTCGTTCGCCTTGGTGTTTCCCCTCTCCCCTCGGCAGGAAGCCACATCATTTGTAGTCTGGCTATTTTTTTCTTCTTCTCCCCCCTCGATATCTGCCGTTACTCCAAGCGACATCGTCTTAGCCCTTCTGTTTGAGAGGAAAGAGATTCTGGTGGTTTCCGATTCACTCTGTGATTATTATCAGGTAGAATTATGAATTAACTGTGTGGGCAAATGTTGGGAGACGTCCCATAATCAATGTAAAAGGTTAACTGTTGGCTTATGGACAAGACTGTATCTGGTGTATTGTTGTATATATTTATCTAATAATTGTGTTCATCTGACGCGTTTGACCTGATGAAGATGAAGTTGGAATAAAGTAATCAGAATTGTTTGCACTGCTGTGTCGGCTCTACTTTTTATGTCTCAAAATCAGTGTGGCATTGTGGGTAAATATCTGTAATCCTGTCACTGTTAATACCATTCACACTAGGTTCATATTAAGTTTTAAGAGGATTCACTGCAATCACAACAATCACAGCGTCATTAAAATGTTTATACTCCTGTGTCCTCTGATGTAATGTCAGTACAGGTATGTAGAATTGAACACGTCCAGAATATAGTCCGTTAAAAAGGTGGGTTATAATAGAGATAAAGAATCCAGAAATGTTTCTTTCATCAAGATGAATTTCTCGGTGATGAGAGATTCATAGTGTTCTAGCAGCGGTGTCGTGTATAATCACAGTTGCATGAAAGGATTTGTTAATTTGCAGGACCCTGCATCCTTTGTAAGGGTGTTAACCAGCTGGTCATGGACCGTTACGTCTTTCTATACCACTTTGTTACCACTTTGTCATTTAAGTTGAGTCACTGTGGTGCCAAGGCTTATGCCAGAGGGCGGCTCCTCACCCAGTGGTGGCTGCAAAAATGGAACAATACACGAGACCTGCTTGTCACATACTGTAGCAGGGAGGGAGCAGCAGCCCAGATCAGCCAGCCTACATTGGGAACCAACTTCGGCTGCAGCCTTCTTATTATTTCAGCTACTTTCGCTTGTGACCAGAGGACATTGTTGGAACGCAATCATCCGTTAAATTGAGAGTTTCTCCCTCCAGCTAATGCTAAGGTAGGTAGCATTTGCTTGTTTCTAGTAATAGGGCTGGGCACACCAACTTTCTGTTGTTTAGGAGTGTTGACTATGAAGCATAAGCATGTTCAGATCTGCTAAAAGTTATATTTTAAAGGTGTCACAGCCATTTGGACTGGTGTAACACAAACAGATGGAATGACACAGTTACACTGATCCAAGCAAAAGAGGAAAGTGCTCCTCCTGCTGGCACGACGTCTGCAACCTAGATGGTAATCCATTTCCAAAGCCAGAGACCAGGGTGTTGAATGAGGCTTGGCTAGATTTCCTCACTCTCACAAAACATACCTGCGGTAATTCTGCACCACCTTCAAGGTCAGTGACCCCAACATGTTTGGAGCCACTTAGACCCCTGCCGGGGATTTAACGACAGTTCTACTTAACCCTCGCCAACTCTGATCCTGCTTGTTGACCCCCAGGTTAGGAGATTGTTGACCTCCTTTTCCTCTTTATGTATTTAAGTCTAAAACCGACACCAGTCATCACTCGCAGGTCCGTTGCTGATCGAGTGCTCCCAGGAAGGAGTTGCTGATAGGAGCGAACACTAAGATGGATTGTTTAAAGCTGATGAAGTCAAGACAGAACACAAGAATGTGTCAGTGTAAAGGAAAGTAAACACATGTAATAACTATTGATTGTCAATGCACATGATGATGATTATTTCTATTATCTACTATTATTCTACTATCATTAGAACGACCTACAGGAGGCTTGACATTCACTCCATATCACTTGTAAATAGAGTCTTTATCAGCACAATTAATCAGCTTCAATTGTTTTGAGATGTCTGTGTTTATCTGAGAGTTTTCAGATAACAATGCACTTGACCTGAAACATTATGATGGCAGGAAAGCAATAACAGTCGTCGGATAAGGAGCAGCGAAGTAATGAGAAACACTCCGAAGACTTCGGACACGAGTGTAAACAGATAAGGGCTGATAAGCAGAACAATATAGTGGGCTACCTGGCACTGGTGCGAGGGCCGGGCCTGCCTGTTTAGTTTGGCCGGCACACTTAAGGAGCTTTTTAGAAATAAAGGATGTTATGCTGAAATGTCATTAGACAAATAAATGCTGCGTTTTCACTATGATCTAGATTTCCTCCAGAGACACAGAGCGGATCGGAGTCTCACACTACAGTTAGAGACCTTCACTGGCTTCCTGTCTCCTCCTGGATTCATTACAGAATCCTGGTCCTCACCTACAAAGCCCTCCACCCCCTGGCCCCCCATATCTCTCTAACCTCCTTCCCCCTTATCGACCCACAGGGTCCCTCAGATCCGCCTCAGCCAGTGTCCTCTCCACCCTAAAATCCGACCTCTGCAGGTTTGGGGACAGACTCCGTCCCCCAAGAGATCCACGACTTTCAATCAATCACAGTATTTCAGTCTCTCCTCAACAATCATTCTCTTCTGTCTATATTTGCTGATGACATGCGCTATATAAGTACAATTTATTACTAGTAGTATTTTCATTACCCAACCATCTCAGAAATATTGGTGCAGTAAGATAACTGACCAGCAGGGGGAGATGTGTCATCAGTGTCCTTTAGAGCTGCAGAGGGTGGAAATATGAACTGTAATGTTCACACATTTGGATGGTTGGACAGCTGTAATCAGTGTATCTGGAAGTCTTTGATCACCGCTAATTGCCCGGAGACAAACACCCCTAAGACACATCCACGTATGCAGGAGTACACACTGCAAATTGCACTCTCACACACATGATTATGTAATGTATTTCCTCAATTAATTTGATGCAGATGCAATGACATTATGTAATCAGAGTTTCCAGATTTGTTGCGAAATCTTTCCTTTTCGAACGCAGGGGTTTTCTATCTAATCTAGTCTAATCTTTAAACAGAGATACTTTGTTGTGTTACGTGTGTCAAGTGACAAGCAGAAGCGGTGGTGACAGAGAGACAGACGTGGTCGGAGTGACAGCTCGTAGGCCATGTTGCGTGAGAGGGACTCGGGCTGTTCTCAGACTCTGTGTGGTCTGGGTGTGTGGTCTCCAGCTGACGGGCAGGGAGGGGGGACGGGAGAACCCTGTGAGTGGATGTGTGTGTGCTCATGTGTTTACTCTATCCAGAGTCAGGTCCAGGATCTGTGTAGCCATGGCTTGACTAGAAAGCCCTGCCTTCCGGCACTCAGCAGTCTCAGTCTCAAAGATAAACACTCACTGCCACCGCTCTGACGTGGCTCATCTCAGGATCATTTTTATCCATGTATACTTACGGGACCTATGAGACCCTTCAGGTTAGAGGGTCTTAGGCTAGTTTGTTCTTTCTGAAACTAAAGCCTTGTATAGAGCAATTGATTCACTGATTCTACCAAATATTACTGGATTATACGTTGACACAGTTCTTATGTAAGCTCTGCAAAAACATAATGTGCTGGTTAAGTTTATGCTTTCACTAGTAAGACATGCATAAACTCTGGTTGCTCCCGTTAATGAAATATTGCTGATTGTTATGGGAAACCACTCAGTCTTAGTGGGTTTCTTTCCTCCTGCATTCAATGTATTTGACCCATGTTGGATGAATCTATTTTTTTATGGTTTGATATTTATAATTTGTCCTTTGTTTTTTGAATATTTGGCTAAATTAATGATGTTTATCAAGTTCAATTAAATGCAAAATGCTACTTACGTATTATATATTGTGGAGATGGATTCATCTATACTGCATAAGTCTGCAAACTGAGTCAATTACAACAACTACAGGTGATTTATAGAGTGTATACCAACACCATGGTCAGATTATGTGCATGTTAAATAGATCTGCTCCCAAATGTATTGCCTTTTTCCACTCACAGAGCGTGAGTGCCAAGGCCAGTGTAATAAAATATCATTCCCTCTATGTTAAACATATGTGCCCCCAAAGTTAATGACATCTTATCTGGAGGATGCCGCTCCCCTCCACCGAATTCTTGAAAAACGGCCAGTCAGTTTTATGTAATCCTGCTGACGAACAGACAAACAAATCTACGTTTTTTATCTTATCTAGTCGTATTTGTCGTTTGAAGCATCTCTTCAGCGTTTGGAACGTGTTCTCTGAGGAAAAAAGGTTTTATGTTGATTATTATCATCGACATAAATCTTTTCCCCTTTTAGATCATTAAGTGCAGAGTCATGGCGAAATACATTAGACCTCGTCCAACCTCTTCCCTTACACACACACACACACACACACACGCACACACACACACACACACACACACACACGCACACACACACATCCGACCACTCTTCTCTCCTCTCCCTCTCCCACAGGGATCTCAAGGGAAGGCTATGTAATGTAGCACTGCTGAGAACGCGCCATGAAAATATAAATACAACCTAGCCGCATTTCAACCATGCAAATAAACAGGGCCACCCATATTTCCAATTAGAGCTGGTGTGGAAGTCAGGAAATGTGGTAGACAAGAAGAGACCACACCCCCTCCCCTTTCACTTCTGTAAAGGGTCCAGGTCCAGGTCAGGGACATGGGACAGTTGCAAAAAAAAAGGAACAGCGGGGAACACAGTACTCAGCTACCCACTTAAGGCCATTTTTACTCATGCGCTTCCAGCACCAATACGCTCGTCTCATGACCTTTCAAGGTTGGAAATCACGCAAGCTTCCACAAAAAATTCCGATATGGGCATGGAATGAATGTGTTGGATTTCATAGGCTCCTTATATCTATGAAATCGCTATAATCCCGTTAAAACGTGAGTTTGGGTTCACCCTTGCAAACATTTAATTTTACTTCATTTTGAGAAACCCAGTCTTACACCAGCTTGCCTTATCAGTCCCATCTAAGTTATCAGGCAATTCCTATCTGGCTGAAATGAGGCATTCTCACTGTTTTCCACATCTTCTTGGATCAGCTAGGCACCGTTATTACACGGCTAAGCCCCGAGACCACCCAGGAGCTGCCGGGGTCCAGTTGTGCGAGGCAGAGGCAGGGTCCTTGTTGTGATAAGAAAGACAAGCTGTCTCTAAGGAGATGGTGCTTTGATAGTGTAGCGGGGGTCCACCTGATAGCTGCTGGATCAAAGTCTGATAGCCCGGCCAAGGCACTCAATATGACGAGCAGTCGGTCAACGCAGCAGCTGTGGTCAGTCTGCAAACATCACGGGGCCTATTAGTAACCATAAACACACAACTTAGTGTAATTGCCCCGGAGGGACAAAGAGCTGTGTCATGAAAGTAACTTTTACTCCAAATTTGACTGTAAGGAATTTTACCACATTTCTTAATTACTATAATTCCCTCGGAAAGGGCAGAGCTCATTTAGAGTCTGAAGGACGCGTCTGACGCAATCATTTATCGCCATTCGCCTCGGATGGCACAGCTACAGATTTCCCTGAACTGCAGTTGCATCCAACCTTTCTCCGTCCATCATCCATTGTTCAGTATTTATGTCTGATCCGTCTCTGGCTGCGGCGTCTTCGTCCCTCAAAGCTCCCAAGCAGCCACACAGGAAACCAGCAGCATAAACACAAGGTTCGGGAGAACCTCTCAGGCTTCGACTCTGAGCTGCAGGACCACAGTGTAAACACACAGAGACACTGGCTATTCATTTTGTGACAGTTTGTTAAAACGGCGGGCCATCACTCAAACAGAGTTTCGACCGACCTCTAGAGTCAGAAATAGTAGAGCTTTCTGCTGCTTAAATGAGATGCACTGACACATCTGGCCATGGCTTTGACCGATTTGTCTGATGTTACTTAGCTGATACTTTCAACTAAATGTTATGAGGATTTCTCCTCAGAGGACCATGTAATGTAGCATATCGAGCCTGTTATCATCCCAGCTTATTGGTATTTTGATGGGGGAAGATATGCCCAAAATGTCATGGTGTGATGTTAACATCAATAAGATATTTAAATCCGGATCAAAGGGGGTGGACTCACTGACCGACAGATAATTACACGGCAGACGGACTAACTGGCCGTCTGCAATGCTACAAGCTACAATGAGGAGGATGTTCATGTTAATTAGTTTGCCACAGAGGTGATGAAGTATCAACACCACCTGAGTACAAAGCTTGTACGGGTCAAGGATCATACACATGTCGTGTTCCGAATCCAGACGGCCGGCCGGATTCACAATATGAGAAAACATAACAAGGCGGCATTAATTCGTAAGTGCACCACTCCAATTACACTATTTGAAGTGTGAAAATGAAAAGCACACACTGTGAACTTCGCACTAATATTGACCTTCCATTAAATGAGCTTTAGGGTTTTCTGTCGCGCTTTAACGTTAAGACTGTTGCAACAGCCCTCTGGGGAATGTAGTTTTAACAGCACTGTGGTGGTTTTAACAACCTCGGTTAGATCAACACTCTCCAGACTGGTACAGCAGGGAAACACCCCGGTGCTGGATTAAATGGCTTGCTGAACATCAGTGGGAGCAACATGGAGGTGGATTTGCCCCGGAACATTCATTTGCTGTGTGATAATACAGATTAGCGACGAGCTAGACGGTCCCAATAGATGAATGGTGCTCTTGTGTACGATGTTACAGTGAATGTTGCCTGCATCAATTAACTTAACTAAGTTTAATATAATTCCCCCAATTCTCTCTGTTAGCATAATTTTGGAATTAACCAGGAAACTGTATTAATGTTATTTATTTTTCACAATCCGAAAAAGACAATTCAAATTAATGAGTTGTTTAGGTAATAAAATACAATATTAACTTGTGTGACAAGTATGTTTTTTTCCACCCTCTGACCCACCACGCAGTCATCGTTCCACATCACAGCTCAGGAATGCTGTTTGAGTATGACGTTTAAAAAATTGTCTCGCTGACCTTTTGTTTGACAATAACAAATTACAGCTATTATTTGCATGCGAAACTGGACGATATTATAAACAAGTGCACCTCTCTTACAACCTCTTCACTCCGCCTCGGATGATAGTTCTGAGGATGAACACGTGTTTTGCAGACACAGACTGGGCCAGCATGTCTCTTGTGGCCAGCAGGGGGCATGAGTAGAGTAGAGTAGAGTAGAGTAGAGTAGAGTAGAGTAGAGTAGAGTAGAGTAGAGTAGAGTAGAGTAGAGTAGAGTAGCTGTTGAGATATTGATGAATTCACAATATACATTATTACACATTGTACACATTTTTAATATTCCATGTTAAAAGTGTGTGTATAATTGTGTGCATGTGTGTGTTAGAAATGGTGTTAAGATTAATGTTAGTTTATGTGGTGATGGAAACATGCATGTACATGAACTGTCCTTTGCAATTGAAAAGAAAAACAAATATTTAATAGCATGATGTATTTTTTCCCTCTCATAATTATTTCCAGAAAATATTTTGATATCTGCAAGAAATTGTCCCACGTAATGTCAATCTTTAAACCGGCGGATTCCTGTTTTGGACTCTTGGTAACGCCACCTCTGACGGGCGCTGTAGTCAGAGGTGGAGACCACTGCTATGCGTGACTGGGTAGAACACAGCTGTCAGGAGGTGTGGAAAGGCCTCTCTGCTGCTCTCAGCTGTGAAAACAGTTAACAAGATGCCCCTCTCACACACACACACACAAACCCATTCAAAGAGTTTAGAACTTCATGTCTCTATCAGGCCTTTTGGCTCGTATCTGTAAATGAAAAAAAAGTCGTTATCATACAACAGCTTACAGGAGGCCTGAATGTTCCCGACTCTCAATGAAAGAAACTGCTGTCGATAAAACTACAAGAACTCAGCAGGATTCCTCCCCACGGCAAATAATAACAGTTCCACATCAGCTAATCTAAAGTGGAATAATACAGAACGAAATTAACAATTTTCCACAGCGCTGAGTCAGAAAACTGATGACGCAGTCAGAAGCTTTGGCTTACTCGCTTATCTAAATGAGCGACGAGGTCAAGAATCACATCGACAGCATGACTGAGCAGGCAGATTAAAACATATTAAAAC
The DNA here is from genome assembly GCA_901007825.1 of Macroramphosus scolopax. NCBI lineage: Eukaryota > Metazoa > Chordata > Actinopteri > Syngnathiformes > Centriscidae > Macroramphosus > Macroramphosus scolopax. Next base: position 108,653 of record CAAKHC010019332.1, on the reverse strand, counting down.
CGGCGGCCTGCTGCAGCTGAAAGTCGCCCAGGAGACAGTGAGGGAAGTCAAACGGACAGATGAACAATGAGCAGAAACTTCCCATGAAGCTCTATAAAGGATACCTGAGCTGCAGGGTCTGTGATTATTGTTAACGTATTGATTATGTCTGCTGTGATCAGCCACTATAGGATTTAAGTAAAGATGAACACGACTCTTTGCAGCAACAGATAACAACTACACAAGTTGTTCCCAAAATACATTTATAGTGTCTCTTCTTATCAGTACATCCGAACTGTCTGACATCTCACTTGTTAGCAAGGATGACAATTGCGTATGTAACGATCTAATCAGGTTGTACTTCTTGATAAGATTACATCTCATGTGGGCTATGAGGATGTTGTTTCACCTTTTACTTTTACGGACTGTAAAATGACCTTGATTACTTGAGTATAAAGTTAATTCACTTAAAGTTTAACCAAGACTCGTATATCATGTCACTATAACAACCTTGTACGGCTTCCTGACTTTATCATAAAGGACATGAGGAAACATCGTCTGTCTGCAGGATTATACAAAAACTACCTGGTTGATTTTCCCCGAACATATTGGGGATGTGTGTCATGTGCCAAGGAAGAAACCGTTCAATTTTGGAGCAGATGTGTTTAACAGAGCAAAAAACAACACTTATTTAAATAAGAGTTGATGGAAGTCTGACTACTTGATTACACAAAAACTAACCATAAGTAGAACTACAGCTGGAGGAAACAACACCGCTAAATGTAGCAACGGTCCGAAGAGAGGAACACGTGTACTGTGTTCATCCTGTGCGGAACACTTAGTCATCAGGGAAGGAGCAACGCAATAGAAATAAATTCTGTTGTTTCTAACATTCTCTCTGAGTGATCACTTTACCTGTAAATAGCTGCAGTTGTCTTTCTAATTATAGGAAGGATCTGAATGAAAATCGGAAGTTTAGAAGAATGTGAGAAAGATCTCCTGACATGAGTCTCACTTGTAGATTTGTAGAACATTTATTTATTCATGTATATAGTATAATTTATTTATATACTGTTATTCTGTCTATTCTGTCCAGTTAACCTTCATTCCCCCCTCCTTGGATCACAGGTTAAATCTTGACCAGAGACCTGACTAGTCTTTACCTGGATCCTGTGGGACATTTCTTGCATCAGGAAAGTTGTGCATGTGAGCCTCGGGCAGAGCCAGACACCGGTTTGTTTATATTCTTTAGCCCACATCGCGTGCCAGATGGGAGTAACACGTTTCAACACCAATTCCACGGAGACATTAGTCATTGCTGTTTTCTATAGGTGCTGTTTTTGCGTCATTACTCTGCATCTTACTCATCACTTAGCTTATTAGGTAAGCTGTAAAATCCCCTGTAGAATAACACTGCAGGATTTTAGGGCTGCTTGTTGATGTGTGCCTCACCGCTTCTCAGCAAACGTATTAACGACGGACCTCACCTCAACTGACAGCTTTTCATTCAAGTAATGCAGCTTTTATTGTCCCACTATCACCACGGGAAGCACACCTGTGCTCAACTGCTCGACTCGTGTTTTTAATTTTCGTATCTTTTTATTCCAACGTGCCTCCACCCTTAATCCACTTGTCATCGTGTTTCACGTACGGCTAAAAACCTGCAACAACAACTCAGCCAATATAAGTTTACTGCCGTCGACCTTTGCCACCGAAATTCAAAGCGCCAACCGGACAAAAACAGTTATAAAAAAAATCATTCAGCCAGTCAATAAAGTTTCACAACATCCCTCGTTACAAAGACGCTTACGATACGCAATTAAAGAACATCATATTTATGTGAGGAAGAAAGGCAAACTACCGTATCCTCTAAAGATTAGAGAAGCAGTTTGATTCTAAAGTTGAATGATCACCTGGAAACAATCTTTATAGAATTTGAACTGTGATATGATCAGGATACAAACAAGCCTGTTTTTTAGTAGAATTATCTCAACCTGTAAATTGTGATAAAGGGACAGTTTGGGAGGACTCGTACTAGTCGCCTTTGTTTTGTCTTTTTAAATTAGTCAGACAGGCCTGAGGGTTTCAAACCTGCTTGATCTACCTCACTGCTGTTCGTTGCCCCTGCTGTTGCTCCTTGTTACAATGCTGAATCAATACAATTAAAGTCGCAGTACACCAAAATGATCCTTCAAATGCCCTTCGACTCTCACACTGAGCTGGATGAGATACAAGCGAGCGCAAGAGCAAAGATTGTTGGGTATTGGGAAACATTGTCTACCTGCTTTCTGTTCATGTTCTCATCTCCTGCGGCATCACTCGTACCGTATCTGGAGACTCTTTCATTCCATTTGCCAGAGTTCAGTCAGTTAGTCATGAGACTTCTGATAACACTTAATGAATAACACATAATCATTTTCCCATGGTAGTTTGTACCCGTGCAATACATTGACCAAGACGGCCGCTGCATCAAAGGACAACATTGCCACCCTGCTTAGTTGTTGTGCACCAACAGTGAAATCGGTGAAGACATCTGATGCTTATTTTTTGATGTTGCGTTGCATGTGAGGACACCGATTGGAATGGTGAAGGTACCGTCGCAGTAATAACAACGTGCCTGCAGACAAAACCAGCTGTTGTTATGTGAGAGCAGCTAAAAACAACTTTGATTCAACACCTCTCATTTTCTCTTGCTGATAGTTGTTGGTTCGTCTCTTCTTCTGTCTTGTTTCAACCGCCCTTTCCCGAGAGTTTCCCTACTAAACGAAGCCACCAAAGACGGGTTCATATGTGGTGTTTTTGCCTCATGTAATTTATTATATAAATGTCCACAGGAACAGAGCTGTTCTTTTACGCCTCCCAGGACCGTGTGGTGTTGTCGTAGGAAAAGAAAGAGCCCGGCTATAGTTAAGAAGTTTGCACCTGTGCCGTGAGGAATTTCAGCTTTTTCCTAAAAGGCCCGACTCTCCAGCTCTCTGGTAACTCGATAGACTGTGTTAATTGTCGCTTCTTTCAAGTGTATCAATGTTCTCTCTCCCTCCCCAAGTCCAACGCCTCCGTTTCACGCCGTGTAATTGCAACTTTGATTGAATCTGCATTGCGAAACAGAAAGCGTGTGTGCATCTCTGGAAGCCGCCACAGCTCCGCGGTCCCGATGCTCGCTCTGGTTACAATGGCATTGTGTCGGGCCCCGACTATTTTTGTGCCCTTTTTACCTCAGCGTTTGTTGTTTTGTTGGTAAAGGCCGTTTGATGCCGCGTGAGGATCAGATTACAAAGGGGTTTGTTTTGATCTCGCTCCGTAGCATGGCAGGCTCGGACTGACAATAGGTCAATGGACGGGAAATGCTTTCATCGTGTCTGACTCTTTGAATCGGGCCGTCCATTGTGTTTATGGGCTCAGTTCACGCTGCTTGATGGAGTTCCCAGATCATCATTAGGTGCCAAGACTCAAAGGAACGTCTTTAGAACAGTAAAATCCATGCATGGACAAATATACACACAGCTACTTTAATTTTTGGACATTTGATATCGTATTTAATAATCATATTGATAGATTCATATATAGTAAGGAAGTACAAATACCTTGTTCAGATATGCAGTCTTCAGTTAACACAAATATCAATACTTTCTTCTCCTTACATTTTCAAAACAGGGTCATTATTTCAGATTTAATGCATTTAAGCAGAATTAGGATTTTTTTTATTTTGCATCATTGCCGGCTTTTCCAACATCGACAGATTACAGATGATTCTTGGGGAATGTTTTGTTTGTTATGCCAGCCTAGAAACCAGGAGTTACTGGTGTACAATGTGTGTATACAGCATGTCTTAACAGTATAATACTATAATACTTGCATAAAAAACATCCTTTCTAAGGATTAACTTGCTCTCCTACTTGATATTTCAGAGCCTGTACTTTTCCTTTACTAGATGAACAGTTGAATCAGCTGCTTGAGTAAAGAATGTGTGAACTTTTGCCACCTTTACAGATGTAGAGACATGTCAGTAGTCTAAGGTTAGTCTCCTCCAGCGTCACACTCTGGGTCAAAGGTAAGAGACGGACCCCGGTTCCCTAAAGGATGAACATCCTTGTACATCGAAAGAGACCAAAATAGAAAACGCAACCTCTCCGTCGACCTCCTCGCAGCCCACCTGCCCTCTCCAGACCTGACAAACATTGGGTGTAGAAAAGAAAACATCCTTTCACCAGTTGTCCCACTGCCAATTTCCTGAGAAAGGTATACCCAAGATCTCGCAGAGATTCTGAGAACCTGAACTTCCCTGTTCAGCGAAAACAGGCTGCCGGTGAGTCACCAGTGTGGGCTGAGATTCTCACACACCAAGAATACGTTCGCTCGATGAAATACTACATAAACAATAGCGTTTCTCAGCTTTTGAGGGCACGTCGTTTCCATGAAACCGATTCTTTATAGTTTCCCTTTAGATCATCGAGAATGTTTCGGCATGTTTTTGTTAGTTCAGTCATTGTGTATTTGCCCTTTAAGATAATCCGTCCCTTTCTTTGTCATCTTCTCGAGGCCTGGTCACACCGGAGTGCGTGGCAACTAATACTCACAGGCTTAAAGTGCCCGGCGTAGAGATCTACAATGTCTCGATAACAAGCAATTTCTTCCAATCTGTAATTCAAATAGAATTAGAATAGATATATATTTGGGTTCAAAATGCACATGAATTTTTGATGACGTCAGGCTTGTCTGTATATGTATATTCCCTTTTTGTTAACTCATTGATGGCTTGAGATGGATAAGTACATTCTCTATGCAATACTTAGTGAGTCCAAGTCTTTGTGGGACTTTTAAGGGATATAAAAGTACGCAAATGCAATATAATTTGTTGCAGGTGCAGGCCTTTTCTGTTGAGAACGCACTCCCAAACTTACAGCGTTTCAAAAGGCTGCTTGCTAACCTTTTTTTCAATTGATCCCCTGCAGCGTTTAAGAGGTGACGACACATAAGACTGACACTTCTCTTTACACTGGTTGTATCCAGCTCACTGGCTCAGAGCAATTAAAACGACTTTGCTGTCTGCTTGTTTTAGCCTTACCCACATGATTCACGCATTTCACCAATCAGGAATGTTTATATAGACAACTGCTTATACTTTATCAGATGTTGCTGGTCGGAGAGATGAGGAATGATTCATGAAACGGGGTGGAGCAGAGTCTCGCACGCACCTTTACTGGCACGGACTGACTGGATGATTGTGTAAATCTGCCCTTACTCAGCTCTTGGAAAGCCACACTGCCCAGATGACTGGACAGCTTGACCTAAATTATCCTTTTTGGCTGCAACAGCTAGGAACAAAACAAGAAAGTTGCTATGTCCTTGAGTATAAATCCTAAATTTAAGGGTAAAAAAAAGAAAGCTTTTACAGGTGACTGCGGTGACTTCAAACGCTGTCTATGCTGTATTACTCTCTCTGATCTCTAAACCTGACGACTACAAGGGGAGAGGATCAGATTTCAAGCACAGTTTACATTCCCCTTGTTGTAGACATACCACACACCGAGATACACACTGTGCTGCAGTTTGAAAATGTCCCCGCTGCTCGAAGAATTCACGTCTGCCTGGTTAGCAGGGACACGAGGTTCTTGAAGATGATTTATGTCTTTATATGAGCGATAAGTTCCTTTAAATATTTACAAACTGCCAGAGTGATTTATTTTTTACAATCGTCAACCGTCAGCCCGACTCTGACTAATAATAATAATAATCCAATAACAGGCAGAGGGTTTCTTTATGTCAAGCTGCTACTTGCTGTGAAGGTACAACAACAGTTCTGAGAGCATGTTGTCCAAGTTGAGTTATTACGCCTCGTTGTGTCTGTCAGATCGAGTTACATTAATCCGTGATTGAAATGCGTGAGACATCAGGACTAGTGGCATTCCTTCAAATGACACCGACAGCTGACATGTGACAGCCAGACAGGAATTTACAATCATTACGAGGAAGAAGACACACAAAAAAAAAGGTTTAAGAAGATTAATATCCATTGTTTCAACGTCATCTCAACTGATATACGTTTAAAGATACATATTTAAATGACAGTAAATCACTGGCTAAGCTGTGGTATAGATATCTGATAAACCTTTAAATATTCAGATTAATATCATTAGGATTTGTCACTTTTCTTTGATTCATCAAAGAGTAATTGCCAAAGAAATCCCACTCGTCTAAATTGCAATATTATATTTATTTACAAAGTTTCTGCGATGATCTTTTTTTTAAGTCAGAAGGTAGACAGATTTTTCCTGGTGGAGGTCCGGCAGTGAAACATCATAATTGCAGGTTGTCGTCTTCTTGTGTCTCATAAGGCCTCGTAAGGCTTCCTCAAAAATGTTAGATCCCTTTTAATATATCATTTACGGTAACGTGGCTTAGCCAATATCAGTCAGCCCACTAATGTTAGGTAGTTGCATCTTTTGGTTACAGTAATGGAGTTGAGACGTATACATGTCCTGTTGACAGACGGTCACTGTGAAAGCTCAGACTTGTGCCAAATCTAATGTAAAAAAATGCATTTTTTTCCACTGCGCTAACAAATCTGCCCCAAAATAGAATGGTTTCTTCCGTGGCCCATGCTACAACCCCCAAATGAAGTTTGGTGAAAATCGGCTTGATAGTTTTTGCGTAATCCTGCTAACAGACACAGTTTGTGTGCGTGGGTCCATACAGCGATAAAAGGTCCATTGCTGCCGTTGGCGTGTGCAGCCACAGTATTGCCAGCGATCATATCAAGTGGAATGCACAACGACACAACACAGACTTTATACACACATTCATCAATAGCACGTAAACACTCCCCAACAACTAATCTCACAGCGCTTTTAAGGCATTGTGCTGATCTCACTTCCTGCAGAGAGTCAAGAGAAGGGCTCCAGAACAGGTCTGGGAGCGTGTGGCTCGGAAATAAATATCATTAAACTCAGCTGTCAGATTGCATTGGGGCTCTGCTGAGAACGCCGCCATGGGAGCTGAAGCATTCCTCCCTCTCAAACACACACACACACACACACACTAGCATGCTGAAACCACCTCTCACAAGGAAACAAACACATGCATGGAGGAATCTACACGTAGATACACTCACGCTTTAGACCACCTGGGAGATCTGTTTACGGAACCCAATGGAGACCACATGAGAAACAGACGTCACATTTACTTAAGGCACCGAACTTTTAAATACTCATTCATTTAAATAGGGGAACAAGGATTACAATGTTACGCTGTGATCACAGAACCTGTAAACAAGCACAACATACATGAAAGGGGTTTCTGATCTGTGGCTCAATGCTTAATTGTAAATGCTTTTTTTTTAAAAAAAAAAATCTTTCTGTTTTACAGGCACAGGACAATTTAATTAGGAAAGACATCCAACCAGAAAGACGCTCAATATCCACGCATGCACATATCACATAAAATCATCATGAAAAGATGGTATGTGCCCTCTGACTGACTCCAATCAGAGTGGGCGTTAATAAGGTGTGTGCGGGTGAACCTGTGTTCCTTTTCGTGCAAAGCCACCCACAACAGGCACTCACATGAAGGGAGTTCCTCCTCGGGTTTGCACGAAGCACCTATTGTTATCGATGGGGTGAGTCGTACCTTCTGTCATGGAAAATAATACAAACAGGTCCTATAGAAGTATTGATATTATCTGTGAATGCTTTACTTGAAGGGGATCCCATCATCCCTGAAGACAGGAAGAACGAGTTGAGCGTGGTTTTTTAGGGAAGGCTAAACTCTGCTAACAGATTAGTTTTAAACGATTGATAAATAGTCCTTCAACAGGATCTGGAACCTTTTAGATCGCACAAAGAAAATAATCAGTCGTTAAAGGGTTTTTTGGGAGTTGGTAAGAAATACAGCTTGAATTTAAAACAGCTAAATCCAAGTTTAGTGTCAATTTAAATCTGAGATTAAATTGCAATAAAATCAGTACTTTCAAGCCTGCAGATTACTGGTCAGTATACTGGCAAGCTGACTCTATATATAATATTTATAATAGATTTTCGACTGATATTTACAGCTTTTATTTTTTTTTAGATAGCATGATGGACAAACATAAGACGTGTGTAAACAATGTTATATATTGTACTAATTGTTAGGTCTTAGGTTAAATAAATAAATAACTAATTTCATCATGTCTGTTTTTATGTTCGTTCCTCCTCGTAGCTGGTTCAGTGTCAGTTTGAATGTCACCAGTTTTCCATAAGAATCGATTGATGATGATGAAATAAAGACGAATGGTTCAGATGTTCCAGACGTCTGACGTTTGTTCAACTTCTGACCAATAACTATGAAACCAGAGGAAACAATCAGGAGGATCCATGGACGTCATCATGTGGAGAAACTTAAAGTCCAAGAAATTTAGTTTAATTTAGATAAACACAATTACAGCTGAATAACATCCTCTCTCAGTTTACACAAGTCCCCTGACGAAGAGCCACCCAGTCACCTTGAGATTAGAATCCTAAAAATTTATTGCGTGCTGTACTTTGACCACTGAGGTTGCATTTGGCTCAAACTTTGGGTATCATATGATTCAATTGAATGATCGACTGTTGTTATGGCAGCTACGTTACATGCACAACAGAAAAAAAGAGGCAGCGTGCCTTTGCTCGTTTACATCTTTGAATAGTTTCCGTTTAAGTTTTTCGGTCCCGAATTTTTGGTCAAGCAAACTGCTGGCAACACAAATATAAACTGTTGGTCACAGTTTGGGGAGCGAGGCTGCACGTAGGTGAGGAGGAGGTTGACTCCCTCACAGTTGTTTAAAATATATCAAATGATACACTGTGGCCAATTGATGAGCAGAGTATTAAAGGGCAAGTACGCTTTTTTGCTGGATTGTGTTCACACAAGTATGCTGTTAATTAGTTTAATAGGATGTATAATAGGGTTAATAATAAATACATGTATTTTTATGTCTTTGATCACATCTGGATTGAAATTAAAGCTATATCAGTGTATTTTCTCACAGTAAAAACTTAAGATTCAAATCAGATTTGCACATTCAACATCAGTCCAGTGCAAACATGGTGTGTTTAATTTAAATCTCTTTGTCTAATCTGAATCTACCAATCAGGTTCTTTTTCTTTATAGCAGTCCTTAAGAGGAAGTCATTGGATTAAATGACGTAAACTATATATCCTCTTTTAGATTTAATGCAGCGATATGAGGCCTTGCAGAGGACGGTTGCTCAGTGCAAAGGTGGTGATCTGAACGATAGGAGCTGTAAAACTGAGAACATCAGTGTGATTAAACCTTTACTGCAATCAAATTATTGCACACACTTCATTAATTATTTCCCTTCGGGTTACTGTGACTCTGGACTACGATCAGGAGACACAGTGAAGGGCATATACATTAGGTATAAATATAAGTAAGAGATGACTTTGCAAACTCAACAGCTTCTGGAAAATTGTATTGACTCACAGCAATTTGGACGATGACTCTTCACCACATCGAATGAAATGAAAGTTAAACCACCTTCCAGTTTGTTTGCTGAGTGCATACCAGTCATACTCCGATTGAGATGTTCCTCTGGCCTTTCTCTCTGCTATAGTGTGAGCATGTTGACAGGTTTGTTGCCCTGCGACTTGTCAGTAACAGTTTACGAGACACACACTCTCTCCAGGCCTGAACACACACTCCACCACCAAAAGCCCTGTAGAGGATAAATCAAAACGGCATCACTCATAACGCTTTACCCCATCATCACTCACACGGTTGTGGAGTTAGAACCCCATTCAGAGTGGGGTTTGTTCCACCATTTGCGAGCCCGTCTACCTCCCTATCCCGGCCCCAGCCGTACCGCTGTGCCTTCTCGGTAGTGTTTACCCCATTCCCTCTTTTTTCTCTAAACATGAGAGAGGAGGTAAGTAGCTCACACACAGATGTCTTGCATGAAGTCCACGTCGCAGCTTTAACACCACATCCAGCACTGGTCTTCCAAAACCTCCTCCCAGGGCTCCTGAACCATCTTAACCATAAGATGCAAATATTAAGGGAGTTCGAAACCTGCACAGCTTTAATTCTTGGTACTAAAAAAAAGGAAACTGCTTCTTCCAGTGTGTATTTTCAACGTGTAACCTGAAGTGACGAGACCAAAATAGAAACCACCCAAACCAGCAACAGGCACGGACCTGTTTTCATTCCTTCTTTCATTTCTATCGTCTCCTCGCAAGACACGAGAGAGAACTTGAACTTTGTTCACTCTCATCTTTAAGTCGGTTTCATAAAGAGCACATTAATTAAAGCGCATTAATCGTGGCAGCAGAAGGGTTAAACTGGGGAAGACGAACCTGCTGGAGGAGCCGTCTGTAAATGAATCACAGAATCTGAAGGGCTCCGCTTTGTTCTTTTTTTTTATTGCAGGAAACAATTCAGTCGTGTCTTTATACTCTACGAGACATCCAAAGTTGCATCAAAACATTACAAGGAAGGTGTGAGAGAGCTTCCAAAAAAAGCAGATTCCCGTCTCACCCTCGCTCTTAAATACACTAACCGGCGACCAGGAAATGTTGTTGCATACTTTCGGTGGAATGTAGCTGCAGCCTGCTCAGAACATTTCATAATCTCTCCAAATAATATGCAAATTAGTGATGTCATCACATCAGACTTGCATGTTTCTCTCCTGTACTCTGTTACCACTTATCTTAATAAAGCAGAACTCCCATTAAAGCTGTTCTCATTCACAGACTCTCTACTCATGGTCTCTATTATTCATTTATATAACATATGCACCCCAATTTTATGTTGGAGTGGAGTGTAAAATATGAAACTGTGTAACTGAGAAGCAGTTAAAGCCTTTTAAAAGAAACCGTTTAAACGTGACAAAAAGTCCCATCAACAGAATTCGAGCCTGTCGTTGCTACAGTTGGTGAAATAACAGAATTTGTTTATTAAGAAGGTGGGATCGGATATACAAGATGGAACTTGTGGCACCAAAGAACACAAGAAGTAACGCCACTGTAAGCTGTCTGATGATGACTAAGAAGACACGCATGTTTGTGCAAAACCATAATGCTGCAGTTAAATACTGAGACACAAAACAGAGCTGTCAGGATACTATAATTAGTGGCTGATGAAATATGTTTAAACTGGAATGAACAATGGTAATAAACACACAGCGGCCATAAATAGCACGAAGGAATGCCTGGAATCGACGTGAGATACTGTCTTTAATTGGAAACCTTTGAATAGACCACCAATTTACGCTTGTGCAGCACAATCTTCTGGAAAGCATCTCGACTTCTCAAACTAACTGCTGCCTCGCACGCAAAACAGTTTTTGTTTGCATGGAAACGCGACTCATGAGCGGGAGTTATGCAAAAACTTGTCAGGTACACGTCTTCACAGGGTTTATTTTTAGACGTCTTGTGGGATTGGCCGCTGCGGTTTTAGGTGACTGAGATGCTGAGGAAGTTTGAAATAGTTTTTCCAAGATTTAAAAAAGAAATGTAGAATAATCGTTCTTGATATGTAAAAAAAAACAATTTATTGAATAAAGATTTGACTGGCAATATTCTTCCTCCTAATCCCCTCCGACAAATGACTGGGGAACTATTTTCTTTCAACTCATTATAGAAATCATGTGTTTTTTTCCTGCATCACTTTGATGAGTAAACTGAATGTTGGCACTTGCAAACCTGCAGGGCCCCAATGTGCTGCACACACTGTGCTTTAAATACATTGTCATGCAGCTCATGCATGTAAGACACAGGATTATATAGCACCAATGAGTCCCCGAACCCTCTGTACAGCTACATTAAGAGTGTAACTCCCAGAGGTCCGACTACCTGCCCACAGTAACACTTTCTTATACCTAAAGAAAATGCATCTGCAATGTCAAACTCCACAGAATGTGCTTGTATGGACAGTGTGTACTTCATGCTCAAATATGGATGTCATTATTCCTCGGCTCCTCCTAGAACATTCTTCAAACTGTGAAGATTCTCCATTTTCAGAACTTTACAAAGTGTGTGCGCCTCAACGCAGAGTTAATGAAAACCCAGAGGCCTTATCTGATCTAGATCTAGAGTCGCCACATGATACTGTAATCTAATAAAGTCTCTCCCAAGACTGATCCTGACAGAGTCGGAGAGAGGACGAGACAAGTCGGCCGCTACGATAACTTAAGGCAGCACGTCGTAGACGGATTAAACTTGAAATCTGAACTCAGGAGGATCATTTGAAGATATTAATTGTCCCTAGATATCATGCCTGCCAAGCATCCAAACCTTCCTAAACATTTATTTATAATACGTATAACCTTTTATATTACACGTAAAGTCAATTTGACTTGCTGGATATTAAAAAATAATAATTTTATTTTAAAGGATTTTTTTTCAATCATTCATATTAGTGTATTGTGTCTAATGTGCCTCTATAACATGGTTAACTAACCATTAATTACAGCTTCATCACCTTTTAATAAAGGCAGTATATGAAGCTCCTCTCTGATTTGCATTTCACACAAGTGGCCCTTAAGTCGAGCTCCCTGTTTACTGTACAAGAGTACGGAATGACACGTGTTGGCTGCACAAGCTGCTGGATCCAGTGAACAGATGAATACATGGTATTTAAGCACTTGTCAATGCGTGGTTAGCTGACAGGATTCCAGCCATGACGTGCCAAAATAGCGACTTCACCTTTGACTGGGTGTCACGCAGAACACAAACAGAGAATTAACTGAGAATCAAAACACCCACCACCAGCGCAAACATGCAGTTTGTATAAACAAAAAGCTCAGCGACTTATCACAGTGACACTACAGTGTCATGGCATCATTTATTTAAATGCTACTATTTGGTGTTAAAGCACAACTGATAACATGAAGGTTTTGGTCTCATATTTCTGCAGGAAATAAGACTATCATGCACAGGTTGTTGAGGTAAAGGAATATATCCGGCCTGTGTAGGCACTACATGAGACTATAATACTTATTTCATGGGTGTATAATTATTTCATTCACATCATGAGTATGTCATAGCAGTGCTGTCTAGAATTGGTAAATGATGGAGAACTTGGATTTTACCTGCAGTGGAAACATTGCCACCTGCTGTCTCAGGTGTTACAGCCCCAGGATGGCAGCCAGATCTCATTCCACAGGTGTAGCAGTGCAGGTTGTTTATTATGCATAATCTCAAAGGCCTTTTATTTGCTAAATACTGTACTTTAGAGATGTTGTTGAAACGGTGATCTTAGTTTTACTATTGACTATTTTAAACGCTAAGAGATTTGATGCGCCAAATCTATTAAAAAGATATAACTCCGCCTTCCTGGGTTGGTCCTGAGGTAAGCTATAAACCGCTGTAGGTGAGAAGGGCTTCAGTGTTCTGGCAGGTATGACAGCCAAGTGCACTGGAGCCACTTTGAATCAGTCTTCGTCTTGACGCGCTGGACTTTGCGCAGAACGCTGACTCGGACAGGTCCAATACAGCATCACACACGGAGGAGAATTCATCAAAAGGAGCATGAAGCTGGGGGTGTTGTAAGGAAATCACGATAAGAATAACATTTTTTTTGAGATGCCCTGTGATCTAGAGGAGGGGATGCGCTCTCTGTCCGCCGAGGAGGAGCTGGGGTCGGATGGGGACTGCGTTGCGCACAGCCCGCCACCTGTCTGCGCCGGCAGCCAGTCGAAGCCGTACACGAGGAGACCCAAACCTCCGTTCTCATACATCGCGCTCATCGCCATGGCGATCCGGGACTCCCACACCGGACGTCTGACCCTGGCGGAAATAAACGACTATCTCATGCAACGGTTTCCTTTCTTCAGGGGCAGCTACACCGGCTGGAGGAACTCGGTGCGCCACAACTTGTCCCTGAACGACTGTTTCCTCAAAGTGCTCCGGGACCCGTCCAGACCTTGGGGGAAGGACAATTTCTGGATGATCAATCCTCACAGTGAATACACGTTTGCGGACGGGGTGTTCCGGCGCAGGAGAAAACGCATCAACAAGAAGTTCAGCCGGGAGGATGAGCTGTCACAGCGCGCGGAGGAGCCGCGGATCACTCCGCAGTCCAAAGCTGATCCCGGTACCAAGTTCTCGAGCTCCTTCGCTATAGACAGTATCCTCAGCACGCCGTTCAAGAGGGACTCGAGCAATGATGTGTCACTCACCCCTGCCTTCACATGGCCATACTTTACTGAACTCATGGCGCCCCATTCAAACACACCTGCCTCATTTCCATACGCCAAAGCAGCCTGTCATATGGACTATCGAGCTGCGCATGTGCCGAGCGTGTGTTTTGGGTCACAGACAGTTGTGCGGTTTCATCATTAAAACCTGGACTCTATTCCTCCATGTAATCATCTGTGTGTGCAGCACATCGAGGATGGATGGTGACTTCTTTCATCTGTTTGGATTCAATTTGGATTTTACGTGATTATGGTGTTGTGGTGTTTCACTTTGTTTTGTTTTTTATACCTCTGGTCATTTCACCGCGTGTCGTTATGAGCGACGCACAATGGCTTGTTGCAAATGTACCAAACTTTGTTGATGGTGTAATAAAACGTGTTAAGTATGCACTGCGGTATGTTTCGTGTCTTTTATGTGAAAAAAATATGATGTTTGTAACGAAATAAAAACTTAACTCACGTGTATTGTTGTAATATCAATTCATTATTAGTAACAAAATAGGTGTGAGAGTTCTGGTGCAGCCCAAGAGAGACTGACACCTACAGCCACATACACATGTTGGGTGTATATACTACTCATTTAACCCCTGGATGACCTGACTTTGTAACCCACATGTTGTCACTTGTTTGGAAAAATATTAAACCGAATCAGAATCAGAATCAGAATCAGAATCAGAATCAGAATCAGAATCAGAATCAGAATCAGAATCAGAATCAGGTTCAATGCCAAGTAAGGGTTTTCACAACACGAGGAATTTGCCCTGGTTGGTGCTTATAATCAACATAAAGGTAAGAAGTAACAGAAATATAAACTACTGAAGTCAAGTAGACGAAAAAAAATTAAAACAAGTACAAGTAAATGATCTTCTTATATATACAATATTATCAATTTAATACTACTATTACTAATACTAATATATAACAACAACAACAATAATAATAGTCATAGTCATCATAACAATAATCATAAATACATGTAAACTATTATTAGTAACTCTTAGCGTGTTTTCTCTGTTAATAGAAGCTCGCTGCTACCGGATACAGGAATATTCAATATTTATGTTTTCATGACTCTCCAAATATAGATGTCGCCCCAAACTTCACACATGCGCAGGAAGAGGTTCATACAAATGTTGCATCCTGAGAGAGCTGCAATAGAAAACATGTCTTCCATGGCCTATTCTTCTGAGGTTAGAGGGTAAATATCCTTTAAAGCACCTGCACGTCCTGGTCGCAGCAGGGCTGCAGGTTTGATGTTTAACCAGTGGCTATCAAAGGGGGGTCCGGGGACCCCCAGGGGTCCTTGAGGGGGTCCCCAGGAAAAAGGGAAACTACTTATTTACGCTAGAATTCCGTGCAAAAAACAATAACTCGTGTCAGATGTATCAGATGAAGGATCCTAAACGTGAGGAAGCAATTGAACTTGTTATTTCTGGTGTACAGGAAATGATTTGCTAATTACACCACATAATAAAATCTAAGTAACACAATTTACAGTGGTAAATGTTGCACAAAACATTTCGTTATCTGAACCATTCCAAGACTTTATTTGGATTCTCTAATCGATGCATTTCCACCCAGTAATCCGAGCCGCTGGATGCCCTGACAGTTGGGCTGTGTGTGGTTTTAATGTTGGCACGCTCGGATGGAAAAAAGCATGCTTCCTCTCATGTCAGTGTCCTCACCCTGAGCATATCCCAAACAAATGAACCAGGCAGGGATATTTCTCATGCACAACCGAGGGGACATAAATCCCCCGCCAGTCATGTCTGCAGGGACGCACGAGGTCAAAGCAGATTCTTTGGATTTGTTCAAAACTGCTTTTATTCTTTATAGCTTTTTCAAATATCGGTCTGACAAAAGAGAAGATTTTCTGAGAGAGTCGTGGGAGGAGATTTGTGTTACTCCACTGCGTTGTGTCCGGCTTCTAGTCTGGATCCTGGCCAGATGGGGAGGGAGCAATTCTTGACGATTTTATGGAGGGATTTCGGGGGGTTAGAGGGGCAGAGACAGATCCAAGAATTGATAGGTTGTCGAGTTGTGTTTGGACGAGTGGATATGCGCGAGCAAAGTCGAGGAGCTTTATTTCCCCCCTCGTTTGGGACTATTGCCAGCAATGGACACAGAAAGGAAGGTGGAACCGCGGCTGGCGTTTCTTGGTAATAAACGCGCAGAGCATCGTAAAGGGACACAGGCCTCCTCGATTATCACACAAGGGAACATCTAATTTAGATATCTTAAATCTATGAAAAGTGAGATCACATAGAGGAAACCTCCAGAACCATGACGACCGAGGGCTCTCAGGAACATTTGGATCGATCTAATCTTCGCTCCAGTCCGGCGGCCGGTGCTCCGCTGAGCGCGCAGCCGGTGATGGTGAGCGCGCAAGACGCATCAGCCAAAGGAAAGAAGGGAAACTCTGGCTTGAGGCGCCCTGAGAAGCCACCATACTCATATATCGCTCTCATTGTCATGGCTATCCAAAGCTCCCCGACCAAGAGGCTCACCTTGAGTGAAATCTACCAGTTCCTGCAAGCCCGCTTCCCTTTCTTCAGGGGATCCTACCAAGGATGGAAGAACTCGGTCAGACACAACCTGTCTTTAAACGAGTGTTTTATAAAGCTGCCCAAGGGTCTGGGCAGACCTGGTAAGGGGCACTACTGGACCATCGATCCGGGTAGTGAGTTCATGTTCGAGGAAGGCTCCTTTCGGCGCAGACCTCGGGGGTTCCGGAGGAAATGTCAAGCTCTCAAACCGATGTACAGAATGATGAATAATATCGGGTTTGGTGCGTCCATGCTGCCGCAGAACTTTGATTTCCAGTCCCCATCAGGCACGTTAGCATGTCATAACAGCTACGATTTGATGGGTAACTCCGTGCCAGGGGGCTTCGAGGGCCTCGGAGGGGGGCACCACGTCCCACACATGTCATCCAGCTCCAGCTCGTCGTACATGGCTGCGTGTCAGGTGGGCTCCAACTCGGACTACTGCCCGGACACCAGCAGCAGTCCCCTGCAGTCCTCCCCGGCCATGGTGGGCTCTTTGGACTGTCAGTCGCCTTATGCAAACGCAGCCTCACACTGGAGTTCACCTGGTGTCCCTTCATACATCAAGCAGCAGTCTCTGGTATCAGGCGGCTCCTCTTCCTCCGCTCTGCATCCGGGAATGTCACCTTACTCTCTGGATCAGGGCTACCTGCACCACAACGCGAGAGATGCTTCGGACATTTCAGGTACAGCATCGCTGCGTCTCGTGTGTTTAATCAATATTTCATCTGCTGGAAGCTCTTTACACCATGAGGCTGTACACACACACACAAACTACACTCATTAGATGTCCATAATCAGTTGATTTGTATTTAGTTTAATGCATTCGAGGATAAATATGTAAAGAAAATGTTCATCCAAGCCCATTGAAATGTCAAAAGGAGGTGAATCAACTCATTTAACACCTCCAAAGTTTTTGAAAGATTAATCTGAAATAGACATTTATTTCCCTCTGGGTTTTCTGTCATTCACCAAACATATATATTGCAAATACATACTGTATGTTTATGTAATATGTGTTTTTGGTGTATAAATAAGATTCTCTGCTTCTTTGTCTCATTTACACGCAATATTTCTTTGGCAGCGTCGAATAAAGGGAAAATACATAATATACAGGAATAAAAAACAGCAACAAAATACAAATTGTATGATTTTCTAGGAGGCTCGAGATATCTGGTGATGTGGCGAAAATATTAAAATAACTGAAAATTATTTCCTTAAACTAAACCAGAAGATGATTGCTGATGACGTTAACACTTCATTGAAGCAGCATGATATAATGATCAATGACAATTTAATGTTTTAATATCCTTCTTCACTCCCTTCTAACAGTTTCTAATAAACACCATTATTAAGCTTTAATCAGTTAACGGATTTCTATTTAGATAATAAATCATTGACTCAATATATATCAGTCATAAGTTGGATAACTGCATCAATACATTAACATCTACAGAACCACCGTTAGAGAGTGAAACTATTTAGAATAATTATTAGAAAATACATTAACACATGATACATACAAGCCAAATGATTTAGGACAATTTGGCCACATAAATACCTCACTAACAATAAGTAACTTGCTTTAAATGCTGTTAATTATAGACTGTATTTACATAATTACAACCGTCCCTTGTTGAGTGGGCAGTGTGGATTAAATATTAATAATATATTGTGAATATTATAAGATGATTATCCTGATATCGGACTGATAATCTGGATGTTTGACCTGATCGTCCCTGTTTCTCTGCAGTGGGTCTGTCCCGATACTCCAGCCACTCCGCTCCTGTGTGTGACAGGAAAGACTTCGTCCTGAATCTTAACGGAATCTCATCTCTTCATCCCGGCAGCGGCGGATCTTATTATCACCAGCTTCATCATCACCATCACCAAAGTGTCTACCAGGACGTGAAGCCATGTGTAATGTGATGAATCCAAAATCATTTACCAGACAGAGCTGTAAAGAGTATTTCTATAGAATACAAACCCCTCAGGAGTTAATCTAAGTTTTTTCTTGTGATGAAAAAAAGGGAATTATATCACCGGAAGTGGAAGCAGAGAAGATCAAAGAAGTAAAAATCATCGCCGGTCTCCTCAGTGATCTTTGACTTTTGTAACAATTACACAGCTCATGTGAGGAAAAAACATATTATCATATCACTGACTGATCACACACATGAATATCTCCATCTTTAACAGAACAAAAACATACACGACCTGAATTTACGTTTATCCTGCACTTAATTCTGTTTTTGCTGATATTTCTTGTTGATTAAAGAGGTTTATTTTTGATGGACAATCTGCAATTTCAATGTTTTTATTATTATTATAATTATTACAATTATTATACGTATTATTATTATTATTATTGTTTTTATTATTATGACGAGCAACAGTTATATATGATTTCTATCTGTCTTTTATATTGTGTAGTTTTAAGGTAATGTCTTCCATTATATTTTGGAGCCGGGATATTTTTGGGTTCTTAGCTTACTTGTAGTTAACAAAAACATGACAGTGTCCCACCACATTTATGGCCTCAACATCATATTTCAAAATACCACAATTGACTCCGTCATTGAGACTTGCAGCGTCAATTTCCAAGAGCGGCCAATTAAAACGGATTGAATCTGATTTATCAGCGCTTTCTTTT
Organism: Macroramphosus scolopax; assembly: GCA_901007825.1. Classification (NCBI taxonomy): domain Eukaryota; kingdom Metazoa; phylum Chordata; class Actinopteri; order Syngnathiformes; family Centriscidae; genus Macroramphosus; species Macroramphosus scolopax. Next base: position 89,305 of record CAAKHC010019332.1, on the reverse strand, counting down.
ACATCTTCCTGCCAAAAATAGATGTGGCAACTGCAATTACAATCCGTTTCCTGTAATAACAATGACATGCTGTGGCAGTTTGTTACTATTCACACTCCACGTAATGGAAAGAGCATTTCAAAATGGGTTAAAAGAAAACGATAGCGTCGTTTATTATTTCATATGCTCAAAATAATCCAAAAGTAAATTTAATCTTGTTCTTTTAAGCCATCCGGTGTAATTGTAAAGGTTTTTAAATACATTTCTGAGAAAGAGATAACTTAAGAGACACATCAGATGCAAATGTCCTGAGAACAAATCCTTCGTTGGTCCGTCCTGCTGATTTGCATGTTACGTTATCGCCCTCTGGTGGTGAAGAAATGCTAAAGGATTACACCTAAAATGTTGTTTTCTTTCCACCACAAATTAGGTGGTTTACATGACTGAAATGTGCTGCAGAAAGTTCGTCATTCAGGTCACATTAAGATACCTAATGCAGATAAAGTTGATATTTTGTATGCCAATGATGAACAAGTACATGTGCTGCAGTTCAATACAACTGTCCCACTGATACGTCCCCTCCAGTCAGGCTCTCTGCACTTAACTGAGTTTGCATGGGATACAGTTTAAGTAAATAAAAACCTTAGAGACAAATACAAAAACATTGAATGGAAATTGAATTGACAAGTGGTCTTCACAAGAATTATAATAACACTAATATAGCTTTGCACATACATCCTGGTCATGTAGAGAAAAAAAGGAAAACATCTAGACAACCACTTCACATTCGAGCATGCACATTCATTCTTATACAAAATATATACAGTTAGTATTCAGTCGGCCTATAATGACTGTAGATCTGAGAAGTTCCAAAGAAGTCGGTGCAGTATCAAATATGTGCAAGTATATCTTACATGTATATATTGATATACATCCAAACATTTGACATGACTACACACATTCCAATCATTCATTGAATTGTGCAACGACCCAAGCATTTAAGCACAAGTGCACATGCAACCATGTATTATATCGGTCGAAGCAGTCCGTTGTTACTATATAGGATCACACATACATCTTGGAGATTGCTGCATTTTTTATGCTACAGCTGGTATTAAGGTTTAAAAAGCACACATGGTGGATGCCGCTATTATAAACTTTTCGCCACAAATCAAAAATATGCTGCGATTATCATGAAATGAACAACTCTGCATTAGACTGGTGGAAAAGGTTTGGCCCTGATTGACCTGCAGCAGACAAACTCTAAAATTGGTTGGCTGATTGACAGAAAATGAATATGCAACAATTCTGACAGTGGATTAATCCATTAAATACATTGAAGCAAACTGTCAAACATTCACTGGTACCAGATGCTTAAAGGTTAATGTGTTTTCTTCTTTGACAAAACAAGTAATAACAATAAACTTTGACCTCAGGGTAGAAGGGTGATTGGCATTTCTCACCATTTCCTGCACCTGGATATTTAACATATTGATCAGTATATTGATTAGTAAAGGTCGACCTTCTGCTAATGACAATAATTGTGAGTTGCATCTGACCAGACCCCACAGGTTTGTCACTAATAGGAATAAATTCACTTTGTCTTGTTATAGAACTTTCTTTGTTGAGATTTAAAGTCTCGCTTTCATTATTCTGGACAGTTTAAAGATGACTCTGTCCTGATCAACAACAGGTAGATAAAACATCAAAACATAGAAGGAATCTGCAGGATAATTGATCTTTACAAAAAAATGAAAAGGTCACACACCGTTAAATTAAACTGATTACTGGTGAAATTAAATATTTTTAACTTTGAAATAGCATCATATAGACTAAAAATAATGAAACAATTGACCTTTCCGACCTTTGCACACTCAAACGGTCAAAGAGGATCGAGGCTGATATGACGATATCTATCGATATTATCCTGTTCACCCTTTTCTCAGGTCTTCAATATTCTATTACACCAGAAATACTCTAATGACTAATGTCTGTAATCTCATGACAGATTACACTTTGGACCATGGATTAGATTGTTTCTGATGAAACACACTTTTAAACCTGTATATGAAGTTCAATAAAATACACAGACTATACCTAACAACATATGTTTACCAACCAAGTACTGTACTGCATCAGGGTATTTGGGCTGTGATTTTTCATTTTTCGGATTGCTGGTTGACACTTTCTGTAGTACTGCAGTACACCAGGAGATGGCAGCAGCGGCTAATAAGTGTGCAGGAGGCCCTTGATGTTAAAAATAGATCAACTTCAGCCATCACTCATGAACATGTTTGCTCCAGATTGCATTATGCATCCTCCTTCGCCTAACCGTCACCATCACAATGATATCCAACCTCAATCTTTTCAAGGCGACACAGACGAGGAGGGTTTGGATCCAAAGTCAGGACTGGTCAGAATATCCTCACAGTCCAAAAATGACCTTACAACCAAGGTCAAAAGGCAAAATGTTCCTCAAAGGTTTGGCATACAGACTTGTTTGTTTTCCTCCAGGGGGACCCATCAGTGACCTAATGCATTCCCAACCCCAGAACTCTGAAAGCCTAAACCTTTATCTTATCCTGACCCAAACGCTGAGACCAAACATTAACACTCAAGAAGCCATCTGAACACTTTTCAAACGCATTTTGACCCTCAGAAAGCAGTCAAATAATAGATGGTAACACACTTCTTAGCTGTATATTTTTGGAACACATGAATCATCCTCATCTGGTATTCATCCCATTTCAAAGGTCTGATACGAAGTCAGAGGTGGACCTCAGGTAAGGGATTTCATTATAGTTAAATAAACAAAACCAATTAGGTAAAAACTAAAAAACGAACTACTATTTTTAACCACCAGAGGGAGCCATATGCATAGTTATGATAAATAGGCAAGTCTCTTCCCCTCTCTCTCTTTTGCTCTTTTCTCTCTCTTTCTCTTTCCCTTCTTTAAAACGTCAGCATCACTCTGACTTGTTGTACATCAGTGACGAAAATTTAACTTGTGCCCCATATAATCTGGTACTAAAATACAGTATATTTATATTCGAAATGCTCGATAATTTCTAATTAATTTATTTTTACTTTTTTTGTTATAGGTAAATAAATAAAATCGAAATGAAAGGGAAGCTTAAACGTCTTGGTACAGTATAATAACACTGATAAATAAACATAAAAATATGGCCTATAATGTAGGCCAAATAATATTAGAGCAGATGTCTACAACTCCATAAACCCATGAAATTAATTTTAAGATAATAAAGCAGCCCTCGTTATATTTTAGAACATTTAAAAAAAAAGGCAAGGCAGGTCGTTTAGTGCAATATCTTGAAAATAAATTGATATCTTTCTCTCTGCTTCAGTCGTTTATACCTTGAATTATAAAGGAGTTAAGGATAACTGGGTGGGCAGGTCGTGGTATTAAGTAAAAGGCCCGTCATGGATTGTATAAACAGCCCTGGGCGGTGGAAAAAGTTCATGCCCGGGTCCATGTAAGGAGAAACCGTCGGAGCACCAGCAGGCCTCTGCACGGACATTTAATTAAGACGACCTGCAAAGGATTACATCGATATTAGTACTGTAACTTTGCCTCACAATGACCATTAACAATTTCATGCACTGTCGTCTCTGGCAGCAGGGCGATGCGGAGGCCTCGGTGTTGGCTTATTGAAGCTCTTTCTCTAAGACAGCGGGGAAAACTTCTATTTCATTTTTATATTTTTCTACCAAACCCCAGCCTGAATATTCATTGCATGCTTGCAAATTATGTGGTCTGCTAATAGCCTCTTTTTTTTATATAATCCCTGAATACAGGAGTTATTGATACAAACATATTTAATGGTTTTCAGTAGGAGCGCATTGATCCCAAATCATCCAGGTGCATTTATTCGTTTAAAGAGTCAATCGACGCAATACACGTTTTGATGAAAAGCCCAACATGGAAGGTGTCGCGTTCGTCCCATTTGGCCCCCTCTCTGTTGGGTAAATGCTCACACCTTCAGCCACTCTGAGCCCAAACTGTCCTTCTACCCGTTGTAATGAGATCCGCCCTGCGCCACTGATGCGAAGCTGTCTTCACTTTGATGTCACAAGTGAGTGTCGAAGCTTTTAACCAATAAAATGACCCTTTTGAGGACTTTAAAACTGAACGTTGAACCATTTGGTTTATGGGTGCTAACTATCCTGTCTTTTAAATGGAAATGATGGAGAACAATGGGGCGATTCTAATTAACCTAATGGGCGCATGCCAAATCAAAACAATGTTATTATAGAAACACAAATAAATAAGCTTTAAATGAGATAATATCCACATTAATATAAGATATATTACATAATTTGTTATATTTTCCCTCCAAAGAGAACTGCAGGTCTGATTGAGGGTGTATTCTCAATAAAAGTGCCCCATGATCTGCTTGTGTACATGCGAGCTGCTCCGTCACGTCTGAAGTCCTGAAGGCTGCGGCGGGCTGGGAGTTACCGACACCTCCTCTCCTGCAGTTTGCTTCTATCCGCGCACTGCCTGACTTCCTATTGGACGAGCCGAGTGCTTGGTTGGGAGGAGCTTCACTGGCAGCAAAAAGGAGGAAAGAATTTAACTGCGCAAAAGTCCTGTCTGGTGACGGATGTCCAAAGTTTAGAACTTTTCCAATGTGCGGTTCGTGGAGACACACAGAGATGGAGACGGCTTAAAGACTGACCAGATCCTGCACGCTTGCACTGCTGTTCAACTTTTTTTTTTTTTGACTTTCTTTCCTTTTTTAAGTGAGCAGTCAGGGACTGTGATTTGAGCTGCTCAGCAATCAGAGGAGGGAGAAGTCGAGCTCTCCGTGTGCGTATTTTGGAGCTTTATTTTTCAAAGGGAAGACATGCAGGCGCGTTACCCCGTCTCAAGTCCCAACTCACTGGGCGTCGTGCCGTACATCAGCAGCGACCCGAGCTACTACCGGGCCGCTGCCGGTGGGGGATACACGGGGATGCCAGCACCTATGAACATGTACTCTCATGCGGCTCATGACCAATACCCTGCCAGCATGGCCCGGGCGTATGGACCTTACACCCCACAGCCCCAGCCTAAGGATATGGTCAAGCCCCCCTACAGCTACATCGCGCTCATCACCATGGCTATCCAGAACTCGCCTGACAAGAAAGTGACCCTGAATGGGATTTATCAGTTTATCATGGAGCGGTTTCCGTTTTACCGAGACAACAAGCAGGGCTGGCAGAACAGCATCAGACACAATCTGTCCCTGAATGAGTGTTTTGTGAAGGTGCCCCGCGATGACAAAAAACCCGGTAAAGGCAGCTACTGGACCCTGGACCCGGACTCGTACAACATGTTTGAAAACGGGAGCTTCTTGAGGAGGAGACGGCGGTTCAAGAAGAAGGACGTGATGAAAGATAAAGAAGATCGGGGGCAGAAGGAGCTGCCGCAGAGGCAGCAGTCCCGAGACCAGGACCAGGCTGTGCAGGGCTCCCAGCCGGTGAGGATCCAGGATATTAAGACAGAGAACGGGACTCTGACGCCGCCACAGGCCAACTCGCCCTCTTTGAGCACCGTGCCCAAAATCGAGAGCCCGGACAGCAGCAGTATGTCCAGTGGAAGCCCTCACAGCATCCCCTCCAATAGGTCCATCGGCATGGACAGCTCTGAGCACCACCAGCACCACGGCCAGGCCTCGACGCAGGGCTTCAGTGTAGACAATATCATGACCTCCCTCCGGGGGTCCCCGCAAGGGGCCACCGAGCTCCCCCCGAGCCTCGCTGCCTCCAACAGGACAGGTATAACACCATCTTTGTCCTTAAACTATTCTCCGAGTCAGACATCTGTGTATAGCTCTCCTTGTAACCAGAACTCCATTTCCACTACCTCCAATGCTACCTATCATTGTAACATGCAAGCCATGAGCTTATACGCCGGGGACAGATCGAGCCACTTGGCACCGAGCACCACCGTGGACGAAACATTGCCAGATTACTCAGTCACGACCACCTCATCCTCTCTGACCCACGGCAATCTAAACTCTGGGCAGGAGGGCCACCATCCCCACCAAGGGAGGCTGACCTCATGGTACCTCAACCAGGCCGGAGACCTGGGCCATCTTGGCGCAGCTTACCCAACACAACAGCCGAACTTCCATTCAGTCCGAGAGATGTTCGAATCCCAAAGAATTGGCTTAAATAATTCACCGGTCAATGGGAATAACAGCTGTCAGATGTCATTCCCCCCGAGTCAATCCATCTATCGCACTTCGGGAGCTTTTGTATATGACTGCAGCAAGTTCTGACCCCCAAACACAGGCTGAATATTTCCTCCACTGTGTTTGAACTCTTTTAGTAAAAAAAATCCATCCTTTCACTGCCCAAACAGTATGGACTAATATGACACAGAAAACTTAAAAAAAAAAAAAAACAGAACAGACTCGATCTTGGTTTTTCTAAAGAACAGTGTTACCACAAATAACACGTAAGTCTCTTTTTTTGCTTTTGTGCTTTTATGCGATATGTTTAAAAAAAAAATGTCAGTTTTCATGGACGTGTAACTTGCATATAGTAATTTATTTCCAAGCTGTAGCCGGATATTATGGACCAAAACACCAAAAAAAAAAAAAGTGTTTCTAAATTGAATTGCCTTAATTGTCCAAAAAAGAAACGTTCCATTATAGAAGAGACTGAAGGAACGTGTATATATCGCAGTACTATTTTAAGATTCTTCATTTTGTTGCAAAGTATTTTTTTTTTTTTTGAAGGATTTGTTTGTTTGTTTAATAAATTGCCATTTTATGTGAGTTAAAGTTAAGCCTGGTTTCTTACAGACTCGGATGCAGGCTGGTGATATTTCACACTCAGTCTGGTCCGTGTTAGTTTTATTGGAGAGGTGATGAGGCCTAGTTACAACCTGACCTTCTAGATTATACTGCTGGGCGTTCATTAAAAATAACGACACTCTAATTAGACTGAAATATTACTATTTATACTCAATAATTTTGTTCAATAGTGATAACACCCCAGAATAATATATTTGGCTTGTCAGGCGAACATTGTGTCCAAACACCGCGCGCACACACCAAAACGTTATTTATTGGCCCCAGCTTTCATAGTATTAATTAATTAGTGTATTATCTGGTCATTGAAAGTGCTAACACAGATGATTGGGAGTATTGTTGACCTGAGAGCAGGTACACAGACTTTAGCACAACTTTGTTTTGGATTGAGTTGTGTGTTTACTGGCGCATACCAGTGCTTACTTAATATCATACCACACATGCCAAAGATAGTCCCGTTGATGTTTGAATTCTCACCAGTCTGACATGAGACTGACGTGCAGGAGGGGGGGACAATAACAGCCAACACACTTTGCTACTCATCCTACTGTTTAATAGATTGGAATATACAAGGCACTTGTGTACTAATTATCATCTATTAGGCATTTGTTCTCAAAAAGGAGTTTCAAAGACTTTATCAGTAGGAAGGAGAATCCCTATTAAATGGGTTAAATGGCAGCTCAGCAATAACTTCAAAAAGGCCAATTTATAATGATTGAATATAAATGGCAATTGGTTCAAAAAAAAAAAAATGTAAATAGAAATCAGGTGGTCGTTCATCTTGAGCCAATAGTCCACTTGGGTTCCTCATTTTTCCTTTTTTTCTTTTCTTTTCCTCTCTTTTCTTATTTTGGTGTTCATCCAAATAAGTAGGGATCAATGTTAGGTCATTTATTTGGAATTTAAAAATTGAAAACAACATTGTTACGGCTATTTAAAAGATTTATTTTGTATTACTTTAATAGCCTCGTGCCTAATTTGTGCGTGAAGCTGCGCCTGGACACAGTTAACGTCTGGATAGTAATAATCACCATAATAATCAGGATTATAACAATAATAATAAATATAATAATGTGTTAAAACTAAAAATCTAAACTAACTAGTGAATTAGTAGATAATGATAATGCTAATAGAGCTTGATTATATATGCTAGTTATCACAAACCTCAGTAATTATGTTGTTAAACAAGCAAGCTGATTTTTTTTTTGTCTAAACTCTTCTACTCATTGAATTTGTTTTGGTGTTGCTGAAAGCTTGTTTAAACTCAGGACTTGGCAGTATGTCTCAGATTGTGTGAGACGCCCAGTAAATGTCCAACTATACGAGCTTTCTTAATAAGTTACAGCACAACACGCGTGATTATGAAGCAATCCTGCAGGATAGAAGGTGGGATTGGGATTTTCTCCTTATGTTGGCCTCGAGACCGACAAGCACGACAGCGACGATGGAAAAAAAAAGAGCAACACATCAAAACAAAAACAATCTCGTGAGTATCTGCAGGCCATGTGCGTTATTCACGCGATACGAGCCGTAAAACGTGGACAAAGGCCGCAAAGAACACCGGAGACAATATGCGAACACATACATGTACGTGTGTGCCCCCCCCCCCCCCCCCTTTT
>CAAKHC010019332.1:22522-75808 GCA_901007825.1 Macroramphosus scolopax | reverse complement strand
ATGGGACATAGAGCAGACACACACACACACACACACACACACACACACACACACACACACACACACACACACACACACACACACACACACACACACACACACACTTGTAAAGAGAGAAAGACAGAAGTTACTTGTATTTCATCTGTTCTGAAGATAGATTGAGTCTTTGTTCTGCAGTTTTTAACACCTTTGGATTAACTATTGTCATGGAAATAAATGCTGGCTGAACCAGCCATTATATCTGCACATATTTATATATACTGTGTGTATTAGATGAGTCACAGCTAAAAGATATTCATTTCACAAACATGTACAAAAATCCAAATTGAGTTTCGCTAAAACATAAACAGCCACGTTTCTTACTGTGTTGTAGAAACCCAAACAGAAGTCGGGAACGCAACCTCATGTCGGACATTAAACTTCGTATCAGTGTTTCTCGGTGGATTTCTCGTGAGGTGTGCAGGTGTGAGGTCCTCTCTGTCTGGGGAGAGGTGGCCAGATGGTGTTTGTGTGTGATGGCGAGCAGCAGCGATACAGCGGTGGTTCCTTTCACAGATCAGCCTTCATATCTCTGTTCCATCTCCAGGCTCTCCGCTCATGTAAACATCCCCAGTCCACAGGCCTCTGATGTTTGTGCCATTGTGTTTACAGTGAGAAGTCAGGCAAATACGTGAACTTCAAGACAAAGAGAGCAAAGATGAACAATAGACAGTGCGGAGCGCGGCGCTTAAATTAGTTGCAAAGAAGGCTTATATTGAAAGAGATTTTTAGGAGATTGCTTTTCTAAATTAAACATAACAAATAATTATTTAGTTGCTGAAGTACTTTTGAGCTATAAAACCTTCAAAGACTCTGACGCACTTCATGTTGATGTTCTCTAAAACCGATTTACTATTTGGATTTTATAGTATAAATATTGTGAATCGATTCATTTTACTTCTGAATTCAAGTTCACTGGCTTCACGTTGGTCTCTGCCCAGTCGATGAGATGTTTGTGTGCAGCAATCTTGACACTCCCAAGCACTTTCTTAATGAGCAGTAACAGCCAAAAGTTGCTGTTGCCAGTTAAGTTATCAAGTTAATCGGCACATCGTACATTTCATTTACCACTTTCAACTTGAAGTTCATGTGTGAAGGATGTTGATTTATGTTGATGTGGGCAGTTTGCAGTTTTGCAAGAATTGTATGATTCAAGTGTTTTCCCATCTTCTAATTTTAAATAAGCAAACTAAAACAGCAACAAATTGTAATATTAAATAGATTTGCAATACCTATGAATCACAATACAAATCCAGTGTTGAATCAGGAGATAAGTTGTCCTAATGTTCTGTTTATTTCAATTCAATTCAATTAGCTTTGCTATTGCATGACTATGTATAACACAACATTGCCGATGCCTATAACAACAAACACAAACTAAAAGTAGCCCGTCCACCGATCCATCGGCACGACGTCGACTAGCACCACCAATGTTCAAACTCTGCATTCATGGTGATCTCCACTACACGCTCCCTATTTCCTGGCATCGTACTTCAGACGTCCTTGGTCAAAACCACATCCGAGTTCAAAGTCTGCCTTTATTTTGAGCTCGACTACTCTCCTATAACGTGTCTTGGCCATATCTTGTACAATGACGCCATCGAAAACCAGCCAAAGTATTCAAACCGCTCCTGTAGAAGAACCTGCTACTGTAGGTTTCTCCACTAAGACATTTTGCCTTAATGACAGCTGGTAATAAACAGTAACAATACAAGAAGATGTGGAGAACAAGAGTAACTTAACATACTGCATATAAATACAAGAAATTAGTCATGACTCACTAAGCATCTAATGTATCATGTCTCATCTAATATATCTCATATTCCTTGCCAGTGACACACAGATCTAATGGGAATTAACAAACAGCATTCAGTTCAGTGGAGGTTGTTCACCCTCCAGTCTGCACACTGCGCTCCATTCACAGTAGGAAACATGTTCAATTACACTGAGTCAGTGTAGACACGGGCTGAACCTGAAAAAAGTAAGTCACGTTTCAGCATTCACAGCCCGTGGCGACCGAGACGAGTTCACCAAAAGTGGAATGTAACACACATTCACACACACACACACAGGCACAAAAAAACACACCGGTTTGTATTCATTCTGCCAAAAGGTTTCAAATTGTCTTTGCAGTGGAGCGAGCGGGACGTAGAATTCACGTTTGGAAAACGGAGCTTTGTCTGAAATTAATCTCACGAAAAAACAAGTCGTGCGCCTTCGCAATCAAAACCCTGTGCAGTGCTACGACTCCCGACATCAAAGCACGCTCAGAGCAATTGTCTCCCCCCTGCTCCTTTTAAACAGACACTTTTTTTCAACTCTAGAACGGAGAAAAATCCCCTGAACATCAAAGAGGGAGACAGAGAAAGTAATTTGGCCTTATCTTAATTAGGCTGCAATTTTAATAATGATCTTACACATTGGGACCAAGAAGGGGAGAAGGAGCTGCAGGCTGCAGCACAAGAGGCTTCTCTGCTCCACCGCTCTAACTCAGGTTGTCTAATCTCAGCTCCAGACATGTCATTGGCCGGTGATTTATGACGATCTAATGTTTTGTTTACTTTATGCTCATAACAGGGGGCAGATTGCATAGGGCATTCTGTATGGTGAAACATGAAAGCGCTGGGACGGCTTGCAGGCCTGCAGCTCGCAGAAGTAAACAGCTCTCTACTTCAACCACCTGGCACAGCACCTCCTTGGAATTGAGGTTCCAGGGCTGCTGGCCAGTTTACAGAAATCCCAGGCTGCACGTTTCATTGGCTGTCACGAGGCGGCCATCAATCTGCATTGTGGAGGTTACACACTTGATTTAACCCCCCGGAAAAACACATTGACCCTCTGTTCATATACTTTCTCAATAATTGACTCGCCTTTTCCGTACAAGAGGACAAACATATGGGGTCTGACAACCACTTGACAGTTAGGTCAAGAGTCCAGTAAGTCGGTCCACTTTTAAACCTTTCTGGATTAAGCTTCTGTTGGCGGTTTTTCGGGGGTATTAAGTGAAGCAGTTGAGATTAAACAATCCCAGTTTGCTGCTCCCACAAAATACTGTTACTGAAGGAAATAAACACATAGTAGCTTTGTGTGAGAGATTTAAATTGTAGGATAATGTGAGTGTGTCGTTGTGGTGTGTCATAGCGGTTTCCTCCACTGATATGGAGCATGTGGCCAAAACAACATTTGGCCCATACATCAAGAAGCAGATCTACACATTTTGCTTGAACATTGTGCTTCTGCCACGAAACTCACCCTGCATATCTGATCTAGACTGACATAAAATAGTGATTTAAACCTCCTTTAAAGTAAAGAGAAATGTGCTTTTGCAAGGTTGTGCATGTTTAGCGGACAGTCAGGGAAGGAGACACAAGGAAGCAGGGGCCACTTCTGCCCTTATCTCTGCCGGCTGTGAGGGTATACCGAGGTTTCACCTCTCTAATGCGGGCAGGAAAACGGTGATGGCTCCACAAGACAAGCCTCAAGTACTGATTTAAATCAAGCAAGATAAAGCGGTGTTCCTGTCTTCCTCATTTTTAGAATTAATAAATCAGCGTATCTTGTTTGGTTTAGGTGAAATCTTTTAATCTAACATGAACACAATTCCTTTAAAAATGTCTATTAATGAACCGTGTGTACTGAGTCATTCTTTCACTGCTTGATATTATTGCCATGCTGGGAGCTGACCCAAGAGATCTGAGATCCACTTCTTTATGAATAACAGTTCTTCTATGTACCCGTCAGTTCAGGGTCAGGTCTCATTTTATTTGGAAAGTCCTGCTGACACCTACAAACTGGAAATGTTTCGGTATGTTACCATTCTAGCTTGGGAGTTAAATTCAGTGTAGGAATTAGGGTTGGACATATAAAGATACATGTTGGATAGTAAGATTATTGTTACATGAAATATAGGCGTAAAATGTTTTCAGGTATACCACAAAATCTTGATAATTACGTAGGTGTACCTCAAGGCTCATACTTGGGTCCTCTGTTATTTAGTTCTTAAATTAACGACCTACCTGAAGTTTGTACCTACTGTAACTTGTCATATGTAAGCTGATGATACTTACTGTACATCTACATGCTAAAAAAAATACACTAACACAGGAGAAACAGCATTTTTACAAATTAAATGTTTTGTTTTCACATACACTTTACAAATTGAGTGAAAATCTGGGGATATGTAAGATATACTAATACATCAAATACATCAACAAATGTCTCCTCTTATAACTTGGTCATTTCTGTTTCTGTTCTTTAAAACCCCGTCAGGCTACGACTCCCAGGGATGGAGATGTCAAATGTGTAAATATTTTTCTCCCATTGAAAATCCAATTTGACAATCCCATCAGATAGGCATTTCCTCCTTCTGCACAGGCAACCAGAGCAGGCGACTGCTACATTCTTATCTTATCAGTAGCAACAATCTTGCGTCGTGCCCAAACAGGGAGAAACCGAATCATAATGAGAAAGTGGTATTTTAGCTCCCACCTCTGGCACAAATAATGCACATACTTACACTACCCTGAGCTTCCTCACTCATCGACTCGCACTGGATATTGGCTTTCTGTCAGGGAAAGGAGCATTAAGGAAAACCCCTCTTCTTGCTTTTAAAACTCCCCCGACTTCCCCTTCTTTTTTTTTTCTTCTCTCCTGGTTTGGTGACATGCATGATAAGAGCAGAGAAGTAAAGCTCAGTCTGGGTCTGTACAGGAAGTACAGGGGAATCAGTGGTATTGTCCATCAACAACAGTCGCTGCCGCCAGAACCGAGAACAATGACCACAGATTCTCTTGTCCTCCGAAACAACGTAGTAAACCTTCAATCCCACTATCTGACTAAGGGGTTGTAGGTTACAAAGAAAGCGAGAGAGGTTAATCCAAGAACTATTAGAGCACACGAACACACACATTTAGATGCAAGTTTTTGCAGATCACAACAACCAGGACTTCATGCGCTAAGACGAGAGTCATGAAAGAGGGTTGGAAAGTTTGTTTCCTGAGTCAAGTTACTATTAACCCTTTAATTACACTAAAGACAATACACTATAAATATTAGGGTTCTAATCAGCAAAGACAATAATGCAAATGTAAAGAGACTCAAAGGCTGGAATTTTTCTTTTGAAAAACCGAATCCAAATTTATTTTGACATTTATAAACATGTAAATAAATTAAAATCCAAACATTTCTCAGTAGTATATTGTGTTACTGTCCATATGTTTAGAAAAGGAGGTTTGTTTCTTTAAAAAAAGAAAAAAAAGACAGTCTAACGTTGGTTATTGAATCATTTAGATTTTTGCTGCTTTTGAAAAAAGCATGTCCAATAACACAATAACAGCCCTGGACTATCACAGATTATACGTCATCGTCAGCCTAGTTAATATGTTCCCTGACCTTGTAGGTAACAATCTTTTACTACCAGAGTTGGATGAAATACTGAACTTTTGTAATTAGGTGAAAGTACAGATTTCTCGTCACAGAGGGACGTAAGTGAAAGTATTGTTCTCAGGTTCTTACGGTGCCATGTAGACAGACCACTGTAGCTTTTAAAGCTTGACAGGTCTCCCGTGCCTTTACGCCGAGCTCCTGCGAGCTAGAAAGCAGTGACGTGACACGCTCGTATCTCCATTCACCTTTCCTCCACGCCGCTGAGCGGTACAGTAAATTAGCTTAACGTACACATTCCATGGCTTTCTTTTCACTGCAGGAAATCTAACCCCAATCACCCAATTGTAACGTAAAGGCTGAACACAGCAAGAAAACAAACAAAGCACAGGGTCTTGTTAATATAATGCTGCGGTGGACGTTATTGCGGAGGAAGCGGTTTTCAATGCCAACACAAATACAGTCAACCATCAGGTTGCACATACATGGGGATGAAATATACTCAATAATGCAGTAACGAGTGTAAATAATGGCCCTCACTGAAACTAATGATGATAGATCTAATTGCTTCTGTACAGATATGTGTTCTGGTTTCTGAAACTTAAAAAGAGGAAAACATGTGTGGGTTAACAAAGGCGAAAATCTTCCCAAAGCATTTTTGAACAGTGATGGAAGGTACGGAAAACACAAAAAACCGTCTACCTCTCTGACACACACGAGCCATCTGTCCTGGACAGGGCAGAGCGAGTGCATCCTTCAGCTCACACTTACTGGAGGGGAAGTCGGGCCTTGAGGCTGTTGGATGACATCAGTTCAGTAAAAGCAATACCATTTATCACCGACCACTGAACATGGAGACATTCATAACATCCTGACAGGAAAATCTTGTGGAAAATAATCACTCGGGCTTTGATAACAACGAGGCTCCTTCTTTTTGCTCCTTGCCTGGAGAGTGTTCCCTTTGTGCTTTGCTCCTTTTTATCTATGACCTTTATTCATGTATCATGCAAAGAACCTGCAGTCCTATTAAACTATAATTATCATATTTGAAATTATTATTTATTTTCCTCATTTCCATTAAAATAGAATCTGTAATTCAATTATAATTATGTCTTTGATTACTTGGCGGATTCAACGGGTCATTCTGCGCGTTAGTTGATGGCGATCGTACATCATCTCTCATAGAAATGACAGTTATCAGTAAATCACATTATGCAAACTCACAAAACAAGAATGAGGAGATGACCGAATCTTTCCAGAACACATTCACTTGGGTCCAAAGGTTAGTCAGCCCCTTTCCCATTTAAGCCAAGCGAAGTCTCCGGCAACTCTTTGTAAATGACCTGCTCTCGCTCCTGGTCTTCCTTTTGTGCCGAGGTGAGAGTGCTTTTGTCATATGTCACAGGAGCATGGATAGCAACCAAGCCCGTCTGTGGGTCTTCCTATTTTGACACCCTGAAGCACCTGCCCTCACTGAAGCATGGCGGGGAACGTCATACACAGAACAATAGAAAAAGGGCCTCTTTCCAACCACTCCTCAACGGCTGATGCAGCACTGACGGCCTGTCACTCAAATCCATTAAAGGTCAATGTAGCTTGCTACCCTCGAATCCACATGAGGACACTCCCTAATGGACCCTGCCAGCTTGACACTCACTTTTTCCTCTCCACCATCTCTCCTGTTCCCCTCAGAGGTCATGAGAAGGGAATATCCCAGAAGGAAATGCCTGGGCTCTGAAGGAGGTGCCTGTACTCACTCTATCCCCCCCCCCACCACCACCCTCATTTCTTCTACCACAGTTCTGGGGTGTTATAGTTCTTATCTAATGGAGCGCTGGTTCTGATAACAGGAAGTCAAAATAAATTGCATAGCTCCTCCTATACTCCTCTTTTGCTGCTTTAATTCTGTTGTTAGTGGTTAACAATACGGAACGTGTTATTTTGTGTATATATTTAGTTGCCATCAGAACCTGCATGTGCTGTGTGTGTCGGTGGGCTGCTGGAAAGATAACAAACACATAGTCAATGCCAGCTTCCTTCTGGTTTTATAATGCGGTAAGAGAAAGAAACACTACCTGAGCTTTTGCTGTGCTGCCAATTTCACACCATTCACTATTATTAAGTATCAAGATGACTTGCTTCGTATAATAGCCCGTCATAAAATGATATATAAGATTTGCTTACAGCTTAAAGGATTGGCCACTCGTTTTTAAGCTTTTACACATGACACAGGTGTCACCATGGTTGCATCGCTGACTTAAACGCCCCACTTCAAACAACTGGTATTTCAAGTCAAGTAATAATTCACAATGTGATAGATTTGAAGGTGATGATGGGTTAATTCAGGGTGGCACATGACAGTTCACAGTAACTCACATCCTCTCGGACTCACTAATTAGTGTCAGAAACTACGGATTTATGGAACGCCGTTTGAACTGCTTTAACTTTAAATCAATCCACCATTGAGGAAACAGGCCTGAAATAACCCCACACATATAACATGTTGCCAAAATTTTTATTTTTGCAGGTAAGGTGGCTCCAGATCACAGATTGTCGTGTAAATTGATGGTTCTCTTTCCGGAGTTAACTGTAATCTCCTATCCATTAGACCGTATTGGAGAATGAATGTGAAACAGACGTGACGAGTGCACATAGGCAGAGGCATGCACACTCAAGTGTGTTCAGCCTTGGCATTCCAACCCCTAGTTGAGGTGCAAGATATGATTTAAGTCCGTTCCTCTTGATAAATGCATACCTTTAGTAAAATGAGTGGGTGCAGGGGAAGGAAATACGTGGCACCTGAAGCAGTGAAACCAGGGAGACAGGTCGTTGTGGCGATACTTCATGCAGCACCTCGTTCGTCTCTGGGGCCGTGAGGACAGATAAATCTCAACTCCATCATCAGGTGCAGGAGATAGAGCACGACTCACCCCTATTGCTGCACCACACAGGCCTGTCCTATACAGGGAGTTATGTGTGACTGCCTGCCCTCTGTATCCATCATGACTATGAATATGATAAAGGACATCACCATTCAGCTCAAACAGGGTGTTCACACATTCAACATATATTTTCCTTGTAAAGGTCTAATGCAAAACAAAAGCACAGGTTCAATCAAATATTCCAGGACCAATAACAAGTTGCCAAATGTTGGTTTGGAAATATTTAACACGTGGAGCCACTTTATAAATGTACTCGTCGTCTCTATTTCGCAGCCCATGAAGGTGGAATAAATGGATAACCTCAGCAGCTATCTTATTTTTCCCTGCGCAACAGCTGAATGGCATCAATATTCTTTTCTCCAAAGGGGAGTGAAGGACGTGAAGGGAAAAGTAACTCCTCAAATGATCTACTAATACCCCCAGGCAAGCCTCAACCACAAGGCTGTCCATCATCCAGCTACAGTTCCAGCCTCCGGGTTAATAGTGAACGTGTAGATAACGTCAGTCTGTTTATCTGCAGAAGCGACAACTTTAAAAGGGTCTTAACTGCTTCTCATATTTTATTATTAAAATACGTCGTCTGTCTCAATGTGCTGATTATGATGTTACATTAAAAGGAATTGAAACAGTGCAAAGACAAATATTTTGGATTTGATTTAGGTAACTGCATACAGGATAAAAAGAAAAAAATACTGGTTGCGCAATTATCATTCAATCTTGGCAATATAAAAATTCCAGTCAACACAGATTATTTTTTTTCCTTCTAGGATGCTGAGGAAAAGCCGCCCTTTGAGTAAATTGGAATAAACACAAAAAATGAGATGAGTTGAACAGAACTCAAGTCGTAAACCATGTGAGTGAAGGAGATGATAGCAGGTCGCCTGCCTTGTCCATGGCAGCTGTCAGCCTTGGCTCGTGGTTCCCTTCTCTGGGTCAGAGGTCATCCAGCTGTGGCCCCTCCCCCCTTTCCCTGTCCCCCTGACAGAGCAGATGTGGTCGGACCACCATGGTGAGGGCCTGACCACATCTGGCTCTGATTACAGCCAGACAATCCAGCTTTATCAGCTCCGTCCACTTTGCTGAGCTCTGCTATACTCATTCTCTCAGAGGTGGTGTGTGACACATTCTCAACTCACCAATACCGGCACAACAGGCTGATTTATACCTCGTTTAAATCACCAAAACTGCTTTATATCCTGTTGAAGCTCTGATTAGATCTGAGTAAGAAACAGTCATAGTCATACTTCCAACGACTGTCGGTAACAAACAATACACACATCTAAACTACCTGCAGAGTGAACTGTTCTGTTTTCTTGCCTCCTTCTTTTGATTTAAGATCAAATAAAATAAATCCCTGCTCGTCCAACAAGACTAATGACTGTTGTCTTAATGATGTGTGACTTTCTCTTGTGTGTGAGTGATATCCTGACTGAGTGTATTTTAAGAGACATCGAAACAAATTACGCAACAGCCAGCGCCGACTCTTCAAAATAACCAAACAACAACAATAATGTTCTTCTTAATCTTCGTACTGACGGTCGGCCATGTGATCGTGATAAGAAATATGTCACACTTGCAGGCAGAGAATCCCAACATCCATAAACAAGGGAGTTTGAGAACGGATTATGTTGCATCCAGGGATCGTTGCCTGCAGTTTATTTTCCCAGGGTGCCGTTCCCATTATCCCCACCCTATTGCCAATGAAATCTCCACAGCCCTTAGTTCCTCTGGTCACACTGGGATATCTCTAATCACTCCAAATAAACAGTTGATGGATGAGATGGAATTCCACGAATATTAAAATATGACCCAGAAATCGAGTCTGCCGTGTCAAATTCACTGCTTCGGACTGCTTCTTTTAACCGTCATGCTATCCGTCTGTTTGAACTTTAAAGTTATTTACACGTCATTCCACGTCACATTCACACCATGTCTCCTGTGACCCGCCGTCCTGCTCACAAGAGGCTAACAGGAGCTAAGTTGTTTAGTTGGTTATCACAATACTTTCAACCATCTGCCACCCTTCTATCCATCCAACCATCATCACCCACTTTAACCCCACTCAACCCGAACGGCAGCCCAGAGTTGGGCCACTCTCCGCGGGCTTCCATATGTCAGGGGTCCCCGTGCAGTCCACTCGCAGGGACACAGGCATGTGCACTAAAGCTGTCACCGCCGTGTACTGCTGCCATAGCGACAGGTTATCTCCGCCAACTAAGTCCCAACTGAGGCTGTTTGATCTTTGATAGCACTGAATTACTTTATCCCACTTTTTAAGTTTCTTGAAATTGACACATGCTAAAGGTCGGAGAGAGTTTCTCGATTAGTGACGCAACCGTCACTATTCCAAAGGTTAAAGATTGATGCACTTGGCAAGAAGACTATTCATATAGAACAACCCACTGGCTGGAGTGTAGCTGCAGTTCTTGCCCAGCTACCAGCTCAGACCGATGATGAGACTCTGGGTTTATAGATCCTTTCGGCAACAGGAGGAAATGGGTGAGGTTTGTTTAACTGTGAGAACAAATAAACAGAATGCTAATTAGAGAAGTTCAGTTGTAAATGACCTCCCACTGATAGTGAAGAGTTTCACCTTTTTATCCCCGGCAAGGTGATAATTGCCCAAAAGGTCATTTGAATTTGTTGAAGTAGTTTTTTTTTGTGTTTGTTAGCTGGATTATGCAACAAACTTCTATGCAGAGTTTGACTGAACCTGTTGGAGGGGTGAAGCACGGGTCAACGAACCAGTCATATTTTCGGAAGATCCGTTTAATACAGCAAGAAAAACACATTTCTTACATTGGCTTTGTTGGAGGTTTGCGCTCTCGCCAGTGCATCCTCATATACACACTGCTTAGGGTCAGAAAAAGTTTGTAAATTCTCCGACAAATGAGCAGAACAGAACTTTCCTCCAATATATTTGTATTTTTTAGATAAGACCATGCCTGCTTTTACTCCAGACTTTGCACAATCTATCAATGATTCTTATCACGGTAGTGAATATATTCCTACGTCATCAGTTTATTATCAAATAATAACATTTCTCCATCATCATTTTATACTCGGCAAACAACCACAGTGAGAAGCACGTATGCAAATCTACAAATTCAAGTGTGAAAGTCAACTTTCCCCAAATTGGTAATCAGGTTTTACTGACACTGAACCTTTTTTCTCTCTTTTAACGTGGAAAATCATTCGAATCGGCCAACTGGTAGAGGACCTTTAACGTGTCATCAAAGTGACCCAGTTGGTTAAAGCTCCAACATGTGTGAGAGTGTTTTCTTTTGGGGGAGGAGTGAAGGTCTAGGGGACTGCAGGGAGCTAATTAGAAGCTATTCTCTAACTCAGGGCCAAATGGAGCAATTATCTGGCCGAGTGAGTAGATAATTCCCTCCCATTCATCTCCCACTGTCAGTGTCCCAGTACCCACCAACCTGCGCTGAGCCTGTTGACGCCTAACCTCTTTCTCCCAGTAACTCCCTTGTAGGTAACTCCTGTCTGTTAGCAACAACCAACATAGTGGATCACCTAGCTGATAATTTCTCCCATGGTTGTCACATACCATTGCCCGACCCCCCCAACAGGATTTATGACTACCACATCTCAAGCTTTAGCTAATGAGTCTGTTGGACACTGGTGGGAGAGCTGGCAACAGGGATGATTAATGCAACAGCTTGATAAATCCCATGCTTGAAAACAAAGTTGCAACACACTTGCTGATTGAATTAGCAACAAATATGGTGCTGGCAGAGGGACAGAAAGAAAACAAAAGCTCCACCACGGTACACTATTCTACAAGCTAAGCTCACGTTTGCTCCGTGCATGACTTGAAACAGGTTTGTGTTCATGCAAGTTTACTATTGTGGATTCCTGTGTGATAATTGTAGAGTAATATTTTCAGCACACGGGGAGTTGTCGACCTCTGTACGAAGTTTAACATTTCACCGCACTTCCAAGGTCGGCACGAAAGTTCATGCTGCTGACAGGAGCTGCCATTTATTACCATGCGTATCTCACTTATAACCAATACAAAGGCGCCATCCTTTCAACACTTCTCCTCCGCTGAAGAGAGGTGAGGAGAAAAAAGGGACTAAAAGGCTTCACTCTTGCAGAACTGTGAGTCATCTGCTGCATGTGAAAATCCGTTGGTAGTTTGGGTGAAAACAAGTAAAGTCTGGATACTATGTAAGCAGGAGAGGTAGGTCGTAATTGTGTAAAATAAAAATGCACCTTTTGGAGATTTTCCAACTGATATTTCCATACTCTTAATTACTGCAAAGGTAAAAAACAATTCCCCCGTGTCACAGGAGAGTAGTTGTGTGGTAGATTATTCTCGGGTTTTTGGACTTTGGACAAATTATGCAGATAGAGGAAAGACTTCTGAGCAAGTTAAACCAGGAGAAAATGTGTCTTGAATTCAATCTTAGGTAAGATTAAGAGATTCCTGTTTAATTTCAGGGTTTATTGATAAAAGTTCTTCGGATATCAGTGTAGTCTGGCTAGTTTAATATTAATTGTATTTATTTATTTATTATATAGTATTTTGTATAAAGTACATTCCTGGTATGCTGTTATTCAAAATGATTGTACCAGGTACATGTAGCCAATAATGAAGCAAAATCACGAGTTTGACACTAGATAGACACAATTAAAGTTTGGAGTCATTTCTTCACACACCTGCAAAACTAGGACAGATTTTGGTGGAGCCTCTGCGCCTCCAATGGGTTCGCAAGGAAATCAGATTAATAGAAGCCATGTGACCTTTGGCTGCCTCTCGCCTCTGCCATCTGAGAGGGGTCACTGACAAGGAGGAGTATTAAGAAATGTCTGGTACCAATCTGGAGGCCACTAATGAAATTTTCAATCACTGCAGATGGAGGGAGCTCAGGAGACAGACCAGGAATCTATTGAATGAAAGAGCTCGTCACTTCACAGTCAAATGCCTGTGTGACGGAGATTCTTATGAAAGTCCAACAGGTTGTCAACCTTTGATCTAAACGGCGCTCCCAGCTTGTCAAATAGTAACGCTTGCCCACAACCCTTTAGTATCTTATACCTACGTACAAGGCACCCTTTGGCGTCTGTGTGAGAAGCAGTGTCAGGCTGAGCAGTTGTTCTGATCGTCTCACGATGACGTGAAGAGCTTTACATTGGAGTTAATGGTCAACCTGCTGCCTTACATACACACGCGAAAGGGCGCCTTGTGTGTCAACATCGGACAGCGATCGTGACAAATCCTCATTATTTGATAATCTGGGATGAGCACGAACGTCGAAAGTCCCACATTCTCTCTCCTCCTCTATCATTCACTCCCTTGTTTCCTCTCTTTCCTTTCCAGCTGAGGTAAGCAGAAGGGGTGAGAGAAAAGGGGCTGAGGCATCCACATGACCTTGGAATTAGTTGAACTCCTGGGACAGAGCTTGCTGGGTGGGACTGCATTGGCAGCTGCTGGATTTTTCCCTCTCGGGTGTACAAGATTAATGCATGTATTGGGGGTTCGGGGGTGCAGAGGCAGTTGGAGAATTTTGGGGCATGTGCAGTTAAGGGCACGTCTGCACATTGTAAGGGACTCATGCATGACATCCTGCATTGGCACAATAACTTTAAGTGTGCTCACAGTGTCATAGGAGACAATATTTGAAAAATTATTTTTTTTGTTGATGATGCCTTGTTGTAGAAAAAGGTTAGCAGTGAACATACAACATATTTGGATGACGCTGCGAGGCAGGATCTGTGTGCTGCTTCCTCTAAGGCCACACAGAGAGAGGGCAAATTGTCCTTTTCTTCCACCAGCGCTTATTAGTTTCTATGAGGAAGTACAATGCTCCATTAGAGTTCCTTTAATAGCCTTCAAAGGGCCATAACAGTGTATTAGCATGTGTAGCTCATTTACTACAAATCATTAATGTGCTGCAGCATTCTTCCATGCAGCCATTGTTTTCCATTCATTTACTTATACAAGCCAATTACCTGACTGTTGAAACCGTGTGTGGTAATGAAATTAAAATTAATTAGAGTAAAGTATTGTAATTGTTAACCTATCTGTATCAATTTTCAGGAAATAGTCAATTCATGGAGAGATAGAGAGACATCCCAAAGTCTGGAGAGTAGCAACAATTTCTAAATAACCTGCTTTAAAAATGATAAAAAGATATAAAGTATACATGATCTGTAATTAAAGGGATTGATCAGTTTGACAAGAATTCAGTCAAAAAAACGTGAATATTTCAATGGAATGTTGCACTTATTTTTGCTTAGTAAAAGTTAGGATGGCCATGTGTTACCTGATGCCCCCGCTAACAAAATCTCCAAAGGCCCTTTTCCCAGAGCTCGCCAACCCAGGATGCACTTTTACCCTCAGGTCCACCACAGTAGCTCTTTCAATGGAGTTTCCAGACCTCAGCTTAGCTCAGCTGCTCAGACCATCAGTGCTCCCTTTTATTTATGGCTAACTGTGGCTGTGCAGACACGTGTGTTTGTTTGTACACTGAGCGAGTTTGTGTAGTGTGTGGTACGTCGACGTGTTGTAGTGTGAGCAATAGATCATATTAGTGCGCCTTAAATCCCATGCACCCGGGTCTTATGTGTCACCAGCAAAAGGAAATAAATACTGGAAATAATAAAGGTGCACACTGACTGACGCGTCATCCACTGTTTGACTTTTGTATGTGTACTCAGGCCACATATATCTATTTATCCAACTGTATTTTGATTAGGTGAACAAATGTAGGAAGATAAATGCTGAAACGGTTGGGTCCGTTGTGGAAGATGTTTATGTATCCTGGCACTGTGAAATACTTTATAACACTAATCCTTTGCCGTTTTCATGTGTAAACAGTATTTGAGATTATGTAAAACATTTAAGGATTATGTAAAAGGAGCAATTAGTCAGCAGAGCTGCCGGCTGGCGTGGCGTACTCAGAGCGGCTCTACTCATCTGGTATTAATTGAGACTCCTCTCACATGTAAGTATATTTCTGATAGTCGTTGAATAAGGACGGCTACTGCATATTCTAGTGAAGTGATCATTTGTGCTCTGGCCAGTTCAGTGATTCACTACTTGGTTCAACTAGGTCTCTCTTTATTTGAGTTCCCACTGATCTCGTGACGTAGTGTGGAATCAGGGTATTAATCGTGAGTTAGCCTCAGCCTGTTCCCGGCCTCTCATCTTGGGAGTGCCTACAAAGGTGCCCGAGCAGTCCAAATCCTGGCTTCATTTCTTCATATGAACTCATTTCCTTGCGGTGGTTCTCGAGTTCATGGTAATGTAACCTGAGGAGAGCATGGACTGAGGGCCTCCAGGGGCTGAAAGCATCCAAAAGCCAGAGAATTAACCCCTTGGGTCAACTGCATTATCCACCTCTATTTATAGTTAAACTTTAATTTTTACCGGGTGAAAAAAGGCAAAAAAACAGGATTACAGGGGTCATAGCGAGAGATTTGCAGTTAATTAAATCAATCGTAGAGATTGGCAAAATCTGTGCTTTTTCCCTTCAATATTCTATCCACTTAGTGACATCTTAATTAGATTACACACGCAGTCAAGTTCTGTAAGAGTGCCCAGGATCTTTTATTTTTTTCATTCAAAGGAGATCTGATGGAAATTATGTTGTCTGTTAATTTCCCAGAGTAAATATCTGCGTTTAAAGAAAATAACACATACTGTGATAACAAATTTACACTTTGGAGCTGCTATTCTATTTTTACTTCAATATTGCTGGATGATTGATTAGACATATAGTCTCCAGTTATAAATCCCTCTTCCTCAGTTGTACCCACATGCACAATCTCAGTTGCACTGATCAGATATCTGTGGGCAACAGATTGTTAGTCACTCTTTTTTCTTTGAGTAAATAGCAAACATGTAGCAAATATGTTTTGATTCAGAAGTTGAACTGCTTGATCAATATGTTTCCTACTGTGCTAGGAACAGTAGTAAATCTCTAGTAGCATAACATGTTATTGCAGTTCAGACTTGTGCCACAGCTGAAATGCAGTTGCATCGTTGTAGCAGGGCCTCAGTACTTCTGTTACCTTGTTCGTGAGAGCCAACCACAAATTATGAGTCACATTTTGCTCTCTCTGTTCCACTATTGTGGTCAACAGGTGTCACAGACCTGTACCATAGAAATGTCTCTGAGTTACAGCCTGGAGGTAAGATCTAGGCCTAAAATCAAATAAGACCTTCTTTATCAAGATAACTTTGTCTAACTCTAACACTGGACTAAACTAAAAGTAAAATGAATTGACTTACCAAACTATAACTACAGACCAGGCTCATATCTTCATGACATCAGCTGGTCTGGACCACAGCTCTCCAGATGCTTCACTCAAGCAACCAGTCGCTTTTCCAGTTCCCTTGTGTAAATGTATCAGCTTAAAAAAAAACGGGGAATAAATATATTAGTTTATTTACACTGTATTCCACTGAAGTGTGTGCAGATACGTCTAACGACACAAATAGGTTAAAAATAGCAAACCTGATTAAGTGTAGTAAAGGAGGAGGATTTCTTCATATGTCAACTATCTGTATCATGTTACACATCTCATCTAACGAATGACCTCACTTACACTCATACACTATGCGGTACCTCTGACAGACCCATGAGCCTTGTGTTCACGTTGCGGTGTAAACATTTGGTGCTGCACACTCCAATGCATATAATCAGCATGTTTTTGTTGATTGTTGGAGCGATTAATCAGGCTTATAGTACACATTGTTTGCTTAAGCTGTACAGGAAAAGCACAGTGTAATTAATAACATGATGGTTTGGTTTCATTAGGTTGTGCCAGTTTGTAAAACCTTACGTTTAACTACACGAAATGCAGCGATCGCTTATGTTATGAATTAAGTTATTTGATAATAATACTGAAATAGTGCATTGTGGGAGAAAGGGTTTGAAACATATTTGTGGAAGTTCACAACATAATGATCGGTTATTGAGTAGAAAATGAAGACCAGCTGACACCTTAAATGCAAAGATAGGCGAATCGGTAATTGTTTCAACACCATGGTCTTCTCCTTGTATTGCTCCAATACACCCCACCCACCCCAGTACCTTCAACTTGCAGCTGCCCCCCACAAACCTCAACCCTAGTAATGCAAACCCCTGCCCAGAGCACAAAGGGAGCCTGTGTGAGGTGTTCAGCTACCAACCAACCCCCCCTCCCCTAACCCAGCCCACCTCTCTACTCCCACCCGAGCCTGGCCCTCTCCCCCCGGTGTGGCTGATGTGCTCCATTTGCTGGATGATGGACTGAGCGGGACAAGGCAAAAGTTCACACACCTTTCCTGTTCACATGGCAGGGAGGCCAGCTTGACCCCGCTGAGCTGCACAGGGGCCACCTCCCATGTGCCACTGCTGGCTGCTGGCCCTCCTCCTTGCACTTCAATTTGTCCCTTCATTTAAAAATAGCCACGCCTCTGTTGTCCCAATGCCATAACTGCTCTCAAGTTGCCATTTCCTCACCAGGGATGGAGAGAGGAGGGGAGGTAGGGGGAGAAAGGAGTTTCTTTGTGCAAGGTCAAGAGCTGCCACCATATGAGCGCACAATTAAAAGAGCTCAGATTGTACAACCCCAGAGAGAAATACAGGTCTTTTCCTAAATCCTTGTGTTTTTCCTGTCATACCTGTACCACGACATCCTGTCAAACAGCTGTGGGTTGCAGTTTGCCCACAATGTTCAGGTATAATTTTGTCCACGAGTCAGCAGGGATTTTTTTTTTTAAAACTGTTTTTAATCAGTATGTACTCAGCAGTCTGGGTGGGAGGTTGCGACAAGCAAAACAAATGGCAGAGCCCACCATGCTTCCTCTTTTCCCACAATTCAGCTGTCTCAGTGAAAATGATCTGCCAGTGACTGAGCACAATTTGGCACCCCACCACCACCACCACCGCCATCCCTGAGCACACAGACACCCACCCTCTGACCCCACACATGCGTACCGCCCTCACTTACCCCCCTCGTGAACACACTCCACTCCAGCCCAGAGGAATTCATTTTCTAATTTTCCTTGACTGAGAAAACAATACACATGCCTTAACAATGTTGACATCTCTAAGGTCTTAAAATGCAGTAGTAATGGAGCCTTGATTGGTCGTAAGTGGATACACGATTACAAACACACATATGTTGGGAGCTCCGTCACTCTGCTGCAGCCTCCGCAGAATGAATGCAAGGAAAGGAATGGTATTCATTTTATGTTATACAAATTGACATTTGAACTGATTAAAGTTATATTGATGCTACATTTGGTGACAATATAGGGTACAAACGCTGTTAAATACAATGTGTTGTTTCAGCGCTACGATTAAATTTCAAGAGTCTCAACGCTGCACATTCTCAGTTACACACTAACTATGGAGTCACACTTTTAGACTTTATATGTGATTTATTTCTATCGCAATTAAGGTCAAGCCTGAAACGCATGACTGAGGATAAGAGTTCAGTTACACTCAAACTAGGTTAACGAATCTGAGCCGGTGGATCTTTGTATGGCTCTAAGATGCAATAGGATTATTTGTCAACAAAGAAAAGAATAAGGATTAAACTGTTAATGAAACATGAATTCATAAATGTTTTTTAATTTCTTTAGGGTCCTTTTAAAAACTGACCAGCCTACGACTGTATTAAAATAATGACAAGACATGCATTATGCGGATTTTGTTGTAAACCAGATATGTTATATTATATTATTTATTACTTTAGTTCTATGTAATTTTTTTTTGTAGGTCTTATAACGTTTTAACTTTACTATTTAACTATTACCAAATTAATGAAATGTTTTCATTTGAGTTAGTGGAAAAGCATTTGAGCATCACTGAATTGGCACAAAAACAACCCGTTTAATATTGTATCTCTAAAAGCTGCAGACTGATTTAGATTTTACTGATTAAAATATCTTTCAGCGCATTTAAAATACATCTTT
The DNA here is from genome assembly GCA_901007825.1 of Macroramphosus scolopax. Taxonomy (NCBI): domain Eukaryota; kingdom Metazoa; phylum Chordata; class Actinopteri; order Syngnathiformes; family Centriscidae; genus Macroramphosus; species Macroramphosus scolopax. The sequence continues at coordinate 56,515 of CAAKHC010019332.1, read as the reverse complement.
TTTTAATGTAAATAGCTTTGTCTAAATCTCTAAAATGGTCATTACACGTACACCCCCGTTTAAATTGTTGAGTTACAGTAAGTCTCTTATAATAATACATCAGATTTATAACGTCTCTTCACCAAATGTAGCACATACAGTATATGCAGCTGTATTAAAAATAGGTAAACCAGCTAAAGTAGGCAGCTGACTCATTCCCAGTTGCCCAAATTTGAATTTTTGTATTGTTTTAAGCTGTGACATATTTGATGTAGCAAATGTACTAGAACAGCAGCTAACCGGCTAGCCGCAAGTTAGCATGCGTATGTTAGCTTACCTGTTCAGTGCTGCTTGTAGTCCCCGTAGACTGAAAAATAAAAAAAAGATGTAGCCGATGATTCTCTGGTTGAACAGCACAATGTGCTGGTCATCTCTAAACACAACTGTGTTTACAGTGTTTATGTGCAGGCAGTCAAAGCATTATGCCAGTAATGGAGCTAAAATTAGCATATCCAGCAGGGTGCCATGTTTCTATCACCTGTGATCAGAGCCGATAAATACCCGTCAAAACTGGGGAGTGTTTTGACCCGGGAATGATACCAATTGTACTCCTTCCTACCGAAGACAAAAGCCAGATGACAGAGGGTGTTAGTGGGTTTCTTATTTATCCAGAGTGAAAGGAGTATTAGTTCTGTTGATTTTTCACCTTTCATTGACTGGATCGTTTTCGTCCTCTTCTGCGGTGGCCTCGTCTGCCAGCACGTCTTTGGGTTTATCCTCAACAGGGCCGCGATCCAAATAGAAATCAAGTGCCTCATTCACAGTTTGTCGCTCCCTCATTTCGGTTCTACCACAGAATGAGGCGAGGAATGTGTAAAAACCTCCTCTGTGGACCAAAGTTGTGGGTTACTGATCATAACAGATCAGTGTAGTAACACGTCATGTTATAATTGGGTGAAACTTTTTTCAGAAACTAGACAAACAATAATAACTTCTTAACTGCTGTGCAAGTTACATTTTGTTAAAAGCACAGGACAAAGCTGCGTTATGTGAATGCAGACAAAGATTACATCAAAACAAATGAGGCACATGCACAATGCAAATTAGCTTGAATCTGTCCTTGACCTTTAATACCAAGCATTTCTTCTCTTCATTGTTTTCAAAACTCCTGATGCTGAGGAGCTGTATGTATACACATTACTTTGTTTTAAAATGTACACTATTACATTGATCTTGTAAATTAACATCAAGCATGTTTAAAATCATGGATGTTCTATTCAGAATTGTTCACTAAGCTGGAATTCACCAATCTTGAAGTCAGATTCAACACCGCCTCCCATGACAAGTCCTCATTTGACACCACTCATTAACCAGCTTGTCGCCTCTGAACACCTCCGTCTGTTATGAAGGCTAATTGTTAGCCAAGTTAACGGCGGCAGCAACCTTCCCTCCTCTACCGAGGTGTTTTATGGCGGTTCTCATTTTTGCCTGAGACAAATCACAGCGGTGCACCTGCCACAGTCCACCTAATGTAGACGTGGTGGTGATAATATGTTATGAGCACTTTGACATTTTCATTGCCATGTGACACGAACAGGGCAAAGATACTCTAGGCTGCGAAAAAAATGATTTAGTTAGTACATGGGCTAAAACTGGATTTCACATTGTTCTATCATTCATATTTAAAGAAGAACTTTGCAAGCATATCTCTATTCTATAAGTATAATTAACGCCCCTGTCAGTTGATGGTGTGGTAACAATCCTGCCCGAGGTGTCTTTACAGCATGTATGCTGTCTAAATAGAAGCTTTATGTATGCATCCGTTAATCATGTAATGTTATGATCAATTTGTTACTTATTTTTGGATATGTACACATGGCAATAAAGTCAAATTTCACTCACATATAGTGGGGAATTATTTTGGCGGTGAGTCCGTTTTCTGAAAATAAAAAAGTCATGCAGTCATTTATTACTGTAGGGATTTTATTTGCATAGGCATCAGTCTTTGTTGCTCATTGAAAGGAGACCTCTGTCTGACCTCTCAGAGATGACATCTCTCCCATGTCCATGATTCGTTGACCTGATTGTGTCCCTCAACATTTATGTGTTGCCATAAAATCATCTGTTTCTGGCAAACGAGCCACTGAGTGACTTATGCCTCATGCCGGCGAGGAGGTCCAATCCCGGAGACAGGCATTTCTAGTTTAGCAGCACTCGCACACAAAATAGACCCCTTCAATTATTCCCATGGTTCTTATTCTGGGCAGCAAGCGTGGTGTCTACAGTTTCCCAGGCCCCTCCTAAAAAATGACACATTCTCAGACCAGATGCTTCAGACAGCCAGCACAGAGCTGTGATTATTAGCAGGGCTCTCTTTTTTTTGGTCCAAGAGAGGGGGCAGGCTATTTTTAAACTGCGATGAAAGTTTGAATATCCTTGAGCACACCCACCATCACTGCCAGATCTTGCAGGGTTTCAGCCCAGTCGAGGGGTGTCTGATTGGGCATGGCTCCGACTCAGAGCAGCGAGACAACACTTTGCCATTACTGGCAATGGTACATTTACTTTCTCTCACTGCACCATAACCCACTGTTGACTTCAAAGCAGGCTATCGATGAGTGATCGAGAACGGTGTAAGGTCGGTTTGCCTCTCTGTGTACGCTCCTGACTGCCTTCATGTTCCTTTGTTAGCTGGCAGTGATTGCCAGTGGCATTCCGAGAAGCTACATTTCCCATACATTCCTACATGTTTGGGGGGGTCTCTGCAGTGAGGGCTGTCAGGAGCGAGATGCGGATGACAAGCTGGGATTTAGAGCCGAATGAGGGCTGTCAAAGCTTCGCTGCATGAGATGTGATGAAAAATGACAAACGCTTACACAGAGGACAAAGTAATGTCTGCGGGAAGTAACATCAGGAATAATTGTTTTTGGGTACTTGCACTTACTTTGAACTGGGAATGACTCAGGAAGCAAAAAAAAAAAAAAAAACGACGTTTTTGGTTGGTGATTCTGCGTATTTCTCTCTCCGCTTTACTACTGACATTTACTCGTTATGAAAGGTCAAGTCAATTTATTTTGTATAGCCCAGAATCACAAGTTTCAATGACTCAAAGGGCTCCACATTCTGCACAGTGTGACAACCTCTTTCCTCAGACCTTCGACCCTCATCATGAAAGCAAATGATGCCTCGCAGTTGTAGCACGGGGGATTTGTGTTGCAAACTATATCACGTGTGATCTCAAGCTCAATTTTATCTTTACTTCATATTTCACAGGAGACATTAAGCCGACCAGCAGCAGAGATTTAAAATCCCCTGAGCCTTCTGTGCTTTCTGTACAGTAGGGGGAGTGGTGGAGGTTTTCTTGTGGGGTAAAAAAAAAAATGCATTTACAGTGCAACAATTGAATTGTTGTCTGGACTCAAAATGCACTGTGATCCTGGTTTACACAGCCCGTTGTGGCCACACAGTAGTTTCTTCAAGCACTTTGCATACCGAAGTTCATGTAAAAACAAGCTCTTATTAATGATCACAAGCTTATAATTTGCATGCCGCCCATATGCGTTGCAAACTGTCACATGTTTGCCATCCACAACAAAGATTTCAGGTAGAGGAATCCAAAAGTTCAGACTCCAGCTGTTGAGTAAAGTTAGATCAACTGTGTGCACGCATTCCTGAAGATGCGTCTCATAAACAAATACAGGTACATGCTATGCTAATTGTTTCTGCATGCACATGTCAGCGATAAAACTGACATTCTTGCATCGTTATTACAATGGCTCCCGGCCAAACAACTTGTACGAATCCCTCCTGCTCCTCAGACTTCTGCAGGCGCCAGCCACCATTGCTCTGGAAATGACTAAGCCAAGGGGAGTAGAGGAGAGAAAGACTATTTTAGGAGTTTGCCTAAAATATTTCATAAATAATGTCAGCGGTGAGTGTGCATAGGTCAGAGTGAGTTTATGAGCCACTAATAAGGCCTGAGATTGAAGGGCTGGAAAATGGATGTGATGCGCAGAGAAGTGTTCCTTTGTGCGTCTGTGCAGTCATTGTTCGGGAAAGAGGGTAAATTGAAAGAACATGCATCGTTCTCTCATTCTTGTTCTCTCTTAGGCTCTCTCTCTCTCTCCCCTCTGTCCATCACTCTTTCACTCATCTCTCCATCTCTCTAGGGGAGGAAGGTCTCAGAGTTTCTCAGGAATGTTGACTTCTTGCCTCGGTCCCTTGGGGGACGTTGGTAGGGGTCTTGACCCTTCTTCTGTATCCCTGGAGCCTATCAGCTAACTAAGTTAGCATGAGATAACTCTGTGCTCCTAACCCTCCACCCCCTGCCCCTCCTTGCAACCTCTTTTCCTGCTCTCCCTTTTTTCTCCTCACTCTGGGCTAATAGGAGACAGGAACTTCATTAGGGGCAGGGGAACATCCATCATGCTACAGTCTTATCTTGGCCTGTGGCAAAATTTGTCTCTCAGACCTTGTCCTCCTCACACTCACTTGACAATCCGTTACTTGGCATTAGTGCAATCCAGAAATCTGCATGTGCCACGATGACGTCCGAAGTTTGTCTTTGACACTCTGACATTTTCCAATTCATGTAATCAGCCAAAATCTGTTTTCCTCATGAAATCTAGGAAATGTCATTACACAGCCAGATGTTAAAAATATATTTTTTTAAGTTATCATACAACACAGTAGGAAATATATCAGCCCAGAGAAGGATTAATAATATTAATTGTAATGACAATTACCTTTTAATTAAAGTAATTTTAGTGCCACTTTTAAAAAAGAAACTGAAAACAGGCAAGTAATAAAGCCACTGGTCTTTAGAAGCTGCCCATTTGACCCATACTGTGAAGTTTTTATCAGGACCATGAGCTGAAAGCGACTGGGGATCGGCCTCCTGTTTGTTGTGTATTTTCTCAAGCCTTTCTTATTTCCCTGTAAGGTCACTAACCCTGCAATTTTCTCCCACACACTGGTTAGCATTGCACGGCTCTGTCACTGGTCCACCTCTTGTTCACCTCACCCCTCACATTGCCTGGGGTGCTGTTTGAACTTAGGGACACACTTCGTCCCTCAGTGGGAGAACTTGGAACCAGGAGGAAATGGGCTTTTTTTTTTTTCCCAAGGTTGAGACAGGCAGTGCTGGAGAAAATATGAGGATTGGCTTATGAGAGGAAACATGGAGATTACAGAGGCTAAAAAAGAAAACGGGCAATTGCTGTTTAAAGAAAAATGTGTCACATTAACATTAAAGAATGTGTTTAACATGGATGTGGTTACTTTTGACTAGCTCGAGGGCAGGGTTTGCTTCATTAGAAGGTCAAAGTTGGAAGGTGGAGCTTCAAATTATAGAGGTATCTACGAACTTTTAACCTAAAATCTGGATTTGTTCATTTCTCAGTGCACCCCTGTGCCACATTAAATATGAAACCACAAAATACTGGCTATTATTTATTATTTACGATTTACATTCTGGAGCTGAAAAAAACAACGGAACGGGACAACTCCATCACTTTGCTTGAAATGAACCACAGAATTTTTCTCCCCTTCGCTTGAGCCATTTATTGCTAGTCTCTCAAATGAACTAGCTGCCTGCAGACGGATATTACTCATAACTTCAGACATTGCCAAGTCCTAGTCTGAGGGCCATTACGGTATTTAAAGTCAGACATTCATATTTGTGCTGGATTGCCTTTCCCTGCTTTAAATATTCCACTGAATTCTTTTTGAAATATAGTCACGTCGATTGCCTGAGAGTGCGCTGAATCATTGCATACCTTTGCCGCATTACTGGGCATCATTCAACACCTTACATATTATACTGTCAGGTAATACCTTCATATTTCTTTAAAGGTAGGGTCTGTTATATTTTACTTATGAACAAATTGCATTGGAATTTTAGACGAACTGGAACTTTAGCCAACCTCTGGAATTAAATCTTGTCGGAACTGCTGGCAGGAACTTTTGTTGGTGTTAATTAGTGAAGGAAAATTACCATTAAATACAGAACAATAACAACAACAACAATATAGCCTTGTTGATTTCATATGAATATGAGCCCACTGTACAATCACATACCTTCTTTACTATCAGCTCCATGGTCTTCTTCTTCTTGGCTGTACTATCGTTTGCTCTTCACCATAGATACATTTTGTTTGGGACATTTTTAATGTTCTTAACTTGAGTGTCTGATTTCCAAAAAACTGTTTTTTAAAGCAAATGTAGCACCAGTTCGTCTCATGCATATATCTCCTACTCCCTGGCAGTGAGCAGTCACATGCATGTATTTCCATAAGAAATCATGTGTAACTTAAGACCAAGAAGCTGCACGTTTTTAATTGTAATTACTGAACCAGGTGATTTCAGTCAACCACCCGTTCAGGGTGTGGCAATCAGTGAAATCAGCTGCGCTCAGTGGGGAGAATGAAAACTTGTTAACAAGAGGAACTCGTTAACAGAGTCCCATCAATTAACCTCCTTTTTTTTTTGCCGTTCGGAATGACCTGATGCATTGCAGAGAATACTCAATCAAGAATTAACTGCAGCTGACTTTTTCTGTGGGCCTGTGCAAAAAGGCCCCTTGGGGGTGCTTTACCCTGGAAGATTTTGTCTATGAAAGGCCGGGGAGTCGTCCACACGGTTTGAGTTACCCCAGGCCCTTGTGACCTCGGCGTCACAGAGCTAAATGCAAAAGTGACAATGTGGATAATTGCTCTGCTAAAGATAATGGACTGCTGAATAAGATCAACGACTTGTCCATAAACACAAGTGGTGTAAAACTATATCGCTGAATGAATTCGAGGCTAGAATGTCTAGAAGCACTGAACAATAGGCAGCTTGAGGTAATGGAGATGCTCAGTTGACCTCAAGTGTGTAGAAAACAGCTCTCCAAACACCGGTGTCAATCACAGCGCACACACATTCACAGAGTCACGCATGGCGGCTCGCAGACGGACAGACAGGCATGCACGCACATGCATATTCACAAATACTAGGGACAAGTGGTACCCGAAGGAAAACAGGTTTATCTCTTCGTCATCCGACTGCATGCGCAGCATACGCTTTTCATTCAAACCGACAATATGTGTAAGAGCAAAACAGATGTTTCCCTGAGGAAAGATTCATGACTTTACTGCTGTAAAAAAAGCAGCAGAGATCAGACAGACATGCACTGTAAAATATATACTTAAAATATACAGCAGTAATTGCAAAAAAATCTGCATGAGTTCCAAAGGACTTTGTGTTTTCCGATTGTTATTCATCCAACAGTTTGATGCACGTTCAATTCTAGCTAATGATATGCCATCCTATATCCTATATACCCTGAGTGGATGTTGCAATAATAGAACAGGAACATATATCTTCATCAGTGTTTTGAACACAAGTTCGTTTTGAGCCCTGCCTCCTCATTGCCAGTTTTATTTGAGAGACCCTTTTTAATATCATATTTGAAGGAGTAAGGTTGATAACGTTGAAGACATTTCTGTCTCTCTGTAGTTTGCAAAGATATTTGATTTTAAAACAGTTGAATCAATGTTAGGTTCTTTAAAAGCTCATTCATTTCTTAATTGCATCGGCTTATTTAAGACTTTTATTTTGAAATAGTGTGTCAAAAAAGTGGCACAGAAGGAGCCATACATCCCCATCACACAGTCACTACAAAGACACGACTGCTGGCCGACTTCAAACACTGCAAATACAAGTACGAATTGACTTTGATTAGGACAAATGCGCAGCAAGGGGAAAGAACCAGAGATGGTTGGAGGCGGAATTGTACGACGCTGCTGATGACGGCTTAAGTGAGCCGGGATGGAGTGGGGGGTATGGGTGGGGCTTTGATGTAAACAAGATGAATATCTGGCATGTTTGTACGTTAATTTGGTGGCCAATTGTGAGAAGATTAGTTACAAATTGAAAAATGAAGATCAGGTGCAGAGTCTGGGAGTAATACTCTCCTCTCTTAGTTGAACCTGCATGCTCAGATTACCTACAGTACATATACAAACACGTGCCCACAGGCACAACCTCACTTTGGGTCGAATGGAGTATCGGATAGCTCGCTGTCAATTACTCACCTCTGCCAGGATGGTGGAAGTTTGATTCTTTTAGTCTCACCAGCCACATGTGTGCCCATAAACTCTCCGTTAATGTATTTTTGTCACATATTTAAGAAAGTCGTAAGAGTATTTATAGCGGTGAGGAGGGGAGAGGGAGCCCTAACTGGAGCTGCATGGCTGCTACCCTCTCTCATAGGAGCATGAAACATCTTGTTTTCATTACCGGGGGTTCAGGCGCAGAAGGAGGGCAGAGGAATCGAGAGGAGCAGGGGCAGCAGTTTAACGTGTGTTTGTCTGAATGTTTCTCTGTATATGTATGTACCGTAAATGTGTCGAGCATGTAATTGTCCACAGATCTACTCATGCCGTTAACCCTGAGGGGAGATGGTTTTCGAGTCTGCGGACAAAGATAGAATAAAGAGCTGATGACATCCAGATGACGTGAACCCCCTTCACACGGAGCTATCTCCCGTCAAAGAAATGCGGTTTGCTTACATGACGTTTCGGAGCTCCCATTCTCTTGAGGGCATTTGAAGAGCAGCGTGTTGCATGTTGACTGCGGTAATGTGGTCAGCAAGTATGTTATTTGTGTCTGAGACACGCCAGGAGAGACATACACAAAGCACAGGGGAAGAGAACTGTATGCACATAATGCAAGCTTCCTGACCTGGCAACCTTCCTGCCATCGCTACGAAACTGCTGACCCATCTATAGTTCCTGTTTCTGCAGAGCTGGCTGCTTCAGATGGTGTGCGAACCCAAGTATACACACACACACAGGCACAGATTTTAAACAAGAATCACACGCTGAACTTTCTCTCATATGACTGCAATGTTGCACTCCGATGTCTACTCTAATTGTTCCTGCTGGATTCTACTGATTTTGTTTTGGAGCTCCAACAAATCAATTTTATGGACGGCCAATCAGCGAGTGACTCCTCCTGGTGGGTGGGGCGGACATGTGCAGCCGAACAGACGATCACCGCTGGAAAAAAGGTCTGTGTGTATTGAGTTCGATTCGCCCTGCTGTCAGGAATAAGACCCACATGTTTATCAGGAGCAGTGCTGACACGTTCGGTGCATTTACATGCACACAAGTCACCACTTGGCTCTCTGCGGTTACCTGATTTCTTAAACAGTGCAGAGAATCACAGTGTTCAGTTGCATATGAGAAATTTAAATTGGATGGGTAAGCTTTGGAAAAAACTGATGCAATCATGAATGAATGATAATGGAATTATTTTTATGGGCAAAATTCAAAAATTTTATTTAAAAAAAAAAATTATCCAATGTCTGAAATGAAGCAACAACACAGTTCAGGCAGCAGTAGCAGTGAATCGCCGCTGCAGGAGTAGCATCACTGGTGTCTCTGTCCGTCGAAAGGGCCTTTGAACACAGCGGCAAACACGTGTAGTGGAAGTGTCGGAAACAGGTGCTTTGGGGCTCAGGCAGCTCTCCCTGTTTGATATCCTTTATAAGAAACAGACGGTAAGTGCCGGGCGTGTCCATAAACACAGCCAGCACAAGCCTGTGGAGACCACTGCATGTCAGTTCCCCTGTGCTGTGATAAAGGTTGAGGTATTCCAATAAACGTATTATTTAGTGCGTGCAATATGAGGCCGTCGATATATAAATTAAAGATACTGTAAGTTACATCATACTAACTGCATGATCTAATTTAGATATATCGTTTTAAATACAATGCTTGAATCTACTACTCATTCCCACTGAGCTGCAACAGTTTGTTTTTAACCCAAACTTCTCTTTACCATCTGTTATCATTATGTTTATGGAGATAATTGAAACATTGGTCTATTAATTAGCTTAAGACAGAGTTGTACCCTCCACCAGACAGATCTGTCCTTGCACAACAGCACCGACTGCACATGTGCTCCGAAACCCATCCAGTCGCGACTGAACCTTATCTAAACCCAGGAGCATGTGAGTCATCAGAGAAGCCGTCCAAGCTGAGATTTCTGCCAGCGAGCTGAAGTTCAAACATATTTATCGTCAGATCTTATCTCAGTGGATCAGTCATCAGTCCGGAGTTTTTCATTTCCTAACCAGTTCTTCGCCTGAAAATCATTTCATCTTTTTTGTAGCTATTCATTGACTGGAGTTTGGATCTGGGAGATACTGAGATACCGATGGATCAATCAATACGGCCTTTTTGCTGTGTAAGCCACACATGTGTTGAACTCGCCAGACACACACAAGTAGGATAAACAGAAATACTACGTGTCTTTGGTGTCTGCAGCTGTTTGAGGTAGAAATCCAGCCAAAGTCGCACTGACAGCGATGTTGCACAACCCAAACCTGTTGTGCGGCATTAGTGCACAAGCCTCAGTAATCACTTTTGAAATCACATCTTCTTTAACCATATTTAATTTTTTTCAGATGCAAATCTGAAGTCTTTTTATGTGTTTTCCTGGAGCTGCCGCTCAGTGCAGATCCCCCTGTCAGGAGAATCCTCCACCAGAAAGAGACATCAAGGTTGAACTTGTCACTCCCGACGCTCCCCCGGGAGAAGCCGATGCCAGAACCGCTGACATTCTCGACCTCCACCCAAATGATGCTGGCACAATAAAAATAAATCACGTCTGATGATGTGTTAATCTGCGCTGACAAAGCATCCCGCCTGTGAATTAAGATGTCATTTTTTATCACCAAAGTGACACCTGTTTATAATAGGAGGCCTGGAAGGACTTATGTGCCTGTTTTTCTTGCCTGCACCCAATGAAGTGAAGAGAAAGTGAGGGGAACTGGGCTGATACATGTGGCCTTGTATTTTACTACTATTAGAGCATGGTTGAATTTAGTTCGCAGGGGAGTGCTACGAATTTTTACTACAGAAATTAATTATTTCGAACAGCTATAGATTGCGATCGCATTAAATGTGTAGATCCCTCAGTTCCCACATAGTTCCCCGAGATCTTTTCATGCCATCTGTCATGCTTGAACCTCACATTTTCATGCATGTGAGCGGTCGCTCTAATGATTGTGTATAAACCACGCTTCATTTATCGGGACTCGGCCGTATATTCAGTACCTTTCAGGAGCGCCTGTTGCCACTAACGTCACTGAATGCTCCGAATCAGCTTCCTGTGTGTTAGCTGAGTGCCTCGACTCTGTTGCTGTCGGACTAAACTGTGGGGAGTCGGAGCATGCAGTCCAGATGTGAGCCAAGGTGTCCGCCCTCTCAGGCTAATCAGATTGATTAGGGGCAGTAATCTGGCGGGCCGGCACTGGACTCTGCACTTCATGAGGCTGAGTAGTGGGAACTCACAAGATGGCTGGTTATTACACAGTCCAGAGCAGCTTATGCCTGCATGCTCCTCCAGCGCAGTGACATGTGAACGCTTGAGTAGAGTGGGGCTCTGACTATTGAATTGTGTGTCTGTTTTAAATCAAAACCACAGAGTAAAAAGGATCAAGTCGCATTGGGCATTCTCAGACCGGTCCTAAGCATATTTTTTTTATGAAATATTGAAATACTTCTTGCCTTTTTCAACTTGACTTCCTTCCATCGGATGAAAACTGCCCAAAAACTTCAAATCAAAGCAGTCAGCATATAAGAGTGAAACGGAGCTTATAAACAGGCGCAGCAACAGGAGGTCTCATTCAGCTCCGGCCTGAGTTTCAGACCTTGAATCAAACCCATTGAAATTATTTGAGAGGGATGTGGGAACCGAGATAGTGGCGCTGACAAGCAGGTCCAATGATCAAAAAAGGAAATGCTGCTCTCAATGACCTTACTGTTACCTTTGACAACGCCACATAAGTCTCCTCTTTCTGATACTGGCCTGGGTCTGAAACATCCACTTCAGTCCCATCCTAGGAACTAGCCTTCCTCTCATTTCCTGTCTGCGCATACAGCCGTCGCCTGTTTAAATTACGCCCCAGCGCTCCCCGAGTTCCCCTGCACGTTGATAATCTCTCTCTCCCTCTTTCACTCTATTTTCTCTTTTCTAAAGAACAAATTGTTTTTTGTTTGAAAAATACCAGGAGGTTTTTTAAAACCTCGCTTAGCCGAACAACTGACTGATTTAAAAAGGGTTTTAAATTTTGAGGTTTCCGAATGAAAGAGATACCTTCTTCCTCTTCCTCTTCCTCTCGCTGCCTCGCTTTCATCCTTGCAGCAGTGTGTGTTCCTGCTGCAAAAAACTGCTGAAAATACATATACAAACCTTCCCAGAAATCCTCTCCTCTGTCTGACCTGCGTCCAGCCAACCTCTCTCCTGAGATGCATATTAAAATATCATTATTGACAGATGTCTGCGCAGCTATTGTCGACGTCTCTCGGTGAGAGGACCCTCGGCAGGAACAACACTACATAAACAAGCAGAGCCTAATGAAAAGCAATCAACAACGTGGCCATAAAAATGACAATTTCGCAAAGTGTGAAGAGACACTGGTGAAAAGCCAACGCACTCATTACCTCTGCTTCAAACCGCAGCAGCGACTCCGAGCTGCAGATGTTATCACACGATTTCAGCACACATACGCCGCAGCAGCGAGGTGGACGTTGTTACTTTAACAAGGAACGATGTGGCTTTTAATGAAACTAGGAGAGTTCCTTAAGTCCAGACTATGTGGCTAATTCCCAGGGAGGCAGTTAAATGTGAATTTATTGTACTCGTTTACATTTCAATGCATGTTCCAGAGAAATCAGGGAATTATAAACCGCGGGCCTATTTTTCTCCTTGGCATAAACGTGGAGAAAAATGCGGCCAGTGTTTTACATTTCCCTCACTGCTCTGACTGCACTCTGCGGACACTGAAAGGAGGGTGTTGTACATTTCTCTGTGCTTTTAGCCTCTGCAGCAATCTGACACACATGCACCTCGTCTGCAGCCCGAGCCTACGCAAGTAAAATTATAATAATTTGTGCTACAAATACTGTGTGTTTTGCGTCTGAAAGTCATGATGTATTGCGTAAGCGGTATAATCACTCTGGATTTATGTGCATGTGCATCCAAAAAGTGCCTCCGCAAACTCCGGTGCTTGTATACAGGCTCCAGCTAAAGCGAGGGGGTGGATGTGACGTGTTAGATGGATGGTGAGGTGTGGGCGCTGTAAGTCTTTTCCACAAAAACAAAAACTCCTGGTCAAGACAGGTTTGTTGTTCGCTCCGGTCAAACCGACCGCCGCCTGCGGCTCGCTCACCAAGATCCAAACGGCAGTGAGGGGTAACAGTGTGAACTCGTGTTTGCGCCCTCGATCCAAGAAATTGTGTAACGTGATATCGATTGTAAAATTGCACACAGCAGGCTTAACGATCAGGACGGGCTGTGGTGACTTCAGATTGTTTCTCGGAAGTTGGGATTTCTCTCAACATTCTGCTGCTGGGATTGAAGAACGTTAGTTTAACATGCATATATTGCATTGCTCATCTTTTCTTCAAAATAAAGCCATTTAACTTACATTGTTTAAAGGAAATAACTGATGACATTTCCTCAGTCTATAAAAACATGATATAAAATTTTCAATATATTATGTTGTTTAACCTTCACTAAAACGCTATTGCAACCTAAATGTACATACATATATAACTAATGTATTATATATTAACAGGACATTGGGAGGAATATGGCGTCTGCTTTACAAAGCGCTGCTGGGGTTCACGGTCTGTGTCCCACAAGTTGTTCAGCTACCGCTACGGTCACGTTGAGGGTTTCATGCCTCAGGTTAACATTTGCTGTTTCGATGGGAGTATTTCTTTGTTATGTTAATTCAAAATGTATGGAGATGCAGGATGACACATTGAGAGGGTATAATATTCTCGGATGACATGTCACAGGTCATATTTGAATTGTTTTATACAGCTTTATATTGTATATAGGACAATAATTCAATTACCAAACCCAAAAGTATCATTGTACTGTTGTGCACTCTGCAGTGTGGCTGTACAAAGACTTATAGTGTAGCAATATCGGTCTTCTCACCACAGTGAGCAGACAGTCTGACATGGTGGCCAATAAAATCAAAAGTACAAGAACTCCTGTTGGGTTTCATGGTCACACTTGACATCAATCACTGATGTACAGGGTCAGCAGTGCACTTTTGTCCACAGGACTCCTCTGATCATCCCTCACACTCCCCACGAAAACAGGCCTCTACATCAATACTGGACTGGGAGGGCACTTACTGGACATGAGGTTGCTATTGCCAGAGGAAAATAATAAAAAAAAAAAATCAAGCAGTAATATTGCTGGAGGTCTCTGTTAACAGACTATGAGCAGCGAAAAGGGCAAAACCTGCGAGCGGGCCTTTTTTTTTCTGAAGAAAGAGAGAAAATTGTGTTGACTTTGGAGTCCCCCTTGTTTCTCTTCATCACAGGAGTGAGGGGTCCAGTGATTTTTATATGGCATACGGCTGACATTTTGATTTCGGCCGTGTACTTTTGACTTCTATGTCAACCCCTGCAAAAAAAGGTTGCGACACGTCGGGGTGGTACGAGCAATATTTACTGTATTTCCCTCACTGTGCCCCCTCCGGAGGGGCCACTTCAAATGTGACATATTACAATGCGAAGGATTAATCACCGAAGCCCCTAAATCCACACATGTACTGTTCTCACACACACACACGAGGACACCAACGTACGGTGGGGTCCTCTTTTTTTCTAAACCCACGATTATAATAAAAAAGCCCCACACACAGACACACACACACACACACACAATATTATATTAACATCCCCTCTTGTCTTCCACTGACCTTTTTGCTATGTGGTCCATGAACAACATTCTGAATCCACTCAGTGGTTTAAAGCTATTTTGCCTGCAGTCATGCCCTAAAATGTACATGGGGAATACCCAGCATGCATTGCTAAGACCGCAATATGTGTAACCAACAGAATGGCGATGGATCTCCATCACCAAAGAAAGAAGCATGAATTCTGTTCCTGGAACTAGAAACTATAGGGGAATTGTATCTGTGGAATAAAAAAAAAAAAAAACAGCCATAGTTACTCCTTGACTTGCAGAATTAATCCAGATTTAGCGTGCGATTTTACATTGTGCTCCGGTGCCAAAATTCTGAATCGAAACTATGCCATGTGTTTTTGTTTTTCTTTTCTTGTGCATGAGAGAGGCCATTTGGAAGCAATTTTTCTTTGTTAATATGAGTATTATTTTAATTGTGGCAATTATAGGTTAAACTGGTCGACCACTCGCAAGGTGCTCACCGGCTTTTGACAAGAAGACAACTTGACTCCTTTCAGTCCGTCTCTCTCTCTAATTACTTTTTCTTCACCTAAAAACACACCAGGATTTGTAGAAGGGTTGCCGGGGGTTTCAGACAACCGTCTCAACCGCCGCATGTGTCATAACACTGTAAGAACGCTGTTGTGTGTAACCTGACGGACGGACACGACTACACAACCTACCCACATTTGGGATTACTTTGCTGAAACGCAGAGCAGCTTACACATAACACATAACTTGGGACAAATTTAGCATACGATGGGCAGCGAGAGCTGTGCGGAAAGTTTTTGAGAGTTCAACTGTTTGCTGGCTAACCTCCTTGCGGTTTCCTCTCTCTCTGACCCCTAAATCACAACAGAGATAGAGTAGTAGTCCGGGATGGAGTCTGGTAAAATATGAGCTTCGTGGGTGGCACGACATATTTCACTTACATATGTAAGAACTCAATTATATGAAGGGTTAGCCCGGTTTAAGTGAAACTAAGTGAAGAAAAAAAAATCATCTTGTCCTTGCTATGAGACGACTGTATGAAATAGGACCTTCCAAAGCAAATTCTTTATCTGCCTGAGCTAGCCCTGGAGGCTCATAAAGCTTTTTAAAGAAAGATTTTTTAGAGAGAATCGTTCGCCTAAACTGCATTTGGGGTTTTTTGTGAGAAAGTGAAAGTTGTAATTGTCCACATTCCAAGTTTCAATACATAAACTATGGGACCGTCAGCCGTGAACAACCCAGCTGCTAGCAATTTGTGTAGCAGATAATAATCAGGCTACATGCAAAGCAGCGTTCCTCTGTCAGGCATTAGGCTGTGGCCCATTGCTGCACGCCGGTTGAGACGTTAAACGGAACGGTTGGTTTAGTTTAAATAACCTTGGACAAGAGGAAAAACTAGACCCCCCTCTGGCCACATTAACAATCTCATTTCACGACCAATCCAGATTATTTATCAACATGTCCCGTGCACTCACACAAAGATCAAATTCAGGGAGGCTCTCGAGCGCTGGAAAGTCGATTTGCCGAGCCAAGCAGTGGACGTTGTACCGGTTTTAGAAACGAACCTGAAACCGATGTTTTTTGAATACTTCCTTGATGCCGCCGGGGATGGATTACTTTTGGAGAAACGTTTTGGAATGTTCATAGGCAGAAAGCAATTTGTCACACAGAGACAAGTTACAAAACCCGTGTGTAAACACAAACACGTCTAATGACAAGTTCTCAAAAGCAACTATGGCAACAATGTCAGTGTCTTCAACCCCCGCAGACACAAGCAGCAACTGCGGCGTCCTCCACGGTGATTTATGGCGAAGCTCTCAGTCTCTCTGGGTCCGGCCCTCGGCACATGGTCACCTCATGAACAGCTGAGTGAGATGTTTGATTGGTTGTCAAGACGGGACTCAAAGACTTTATGTCTTTTCATTGGCGCTCTATTCTTACATGAATGATCTGGTTTCATTTGGGTCAGATGGCCTCGCTCAGCAATGCTCTCGCAGCACTTGGGTTGCTCCGGTGTTTCCAGGAAACTATAATATTCCTGGAGGAGGAGAATGTCCTCGTGTTGGGTTGACGAGCCGCCGAGGGGAGATGTGAAGTGAGACGCTGATCAGCGCGACATGTGTTTTAATGTCGGATATCACAGTGTGCACGCTTACACCAATCAATCTAAATAAAGTTTTATGGAATTAATTTGGTGTGAATCCACAAGTGGTCGTTAAGAAGCATCATCCGATACAGAGGAAGGTGTATCAAGTCATCACGGAGCTGCAACCGATCCGGATTTTTTACTCCTCTCCAGCAATGTCCCCCCAACAGGTGCTGCTTCGGCCCGACAGATTAGGTGATCGGTGTCCTCAGATTCCTTTGCACTCGGAATGTCGGAGGAGGAGGGCAGGCCTCTCCTGGCTACTCGAGGCAAGGTTAAGGTAAGGTAGGCAGCTTGATGAGAGCGCTCGGCGCCTCGTATCACTCCCATGAATGTTCAGAAACATATACAGGAAGCTTTCATGAGGTCAATTGATTTACGATATCCATTGTTATATCAAATATTGTGATAGAGAAGCGGGATGTCGTGATAAAAAGAGACATATTGCCAGACAAGAATGTCAAAAAACCTGCACTGCACTTTCTCTGTTCATCCAATGCCAACATTCTTGCAATATCTGGCATGATAGCATGCTAAAGGTAACTAAAGCACTTAAGGCAAGTTTGTGGTTACAAATCCTTCTACACTTTTGTAAAAACAATTGCAAGCCTGTTTTGGAATGTCAAGTCAGAGTTGCCTGTTCACCACCCCAACGTCTCCACCTGTATACGCTCTGCCTCCCCTCTAAGAGGACACACCTTCCTACCTGGCACTGAATGATAGGATCCATTGTGAGGTGAGGAGTCGTCCAATATGTACATAAATCCTAAGGTGCTTCTGGTGGAGCGAAATGAAACATTGCAAGTTAGCGTGACTTTTTAATGCTTCGCCGCTATAGTGCAAAAAGCAGATGCAAGTAATGTCATCGTAAAACGTGTTTCTGACATCCGCCTATTCTAACCAGCTTTTCCCCCTCGGCTAAGGGTAAAACCGTGGATATTCTAGGACTTGAGTATAAGTTTAGATGTGGCTGTTAGAGGGATTCAGCATGGAGACAATGATGATACAGTGAGGGTATGGAGGGTCGGGGAGATGCATGTGTAGATGGGGTTGCACGCTGGGTAAAGGGAGGTCACACATGCTTTGTGTCCCCTGGGGAGTCGTGTGGGACGAGACGAGTGGTGCCTGCGTTTGAGGTGCAGCTCCCGGGCGCCACAGTGATGAGCTCATGAAACGCTATGCTGTCCGCCTAGCCGGGGGTTGGGTGTGGAGGGTGAGAGGAGAGGGCAACCCCGCCATCAATCACCCGGGCTGGAGCTGGGACCCACTGCTCCCGGATCATCCCGACAGGCAGGAGGAACATGGGGCCAAGGCCACATGAAAGGCATTGAGTGTCCCTCCTCAGCATGTGAGGGTGGGGATGGAGTCAAAGGAGAAAGGCTGAAGGGGATAACAACCAGGAGGTGTGGTGCCACGTAACTGGAGAGGTGTAGTTCAGCATGGAGACAAAGTGAGGAGCCGAGACAGGGGCAGGGGAGGGACACTTCTGAGAGACAGAGCGGCATGTGTAACTTGAAGACTGTTGCAAAAGATGGAAAGCGGCAGACGTAGCTCCCGATTCAAAGCTTTGTCCGTGAACCTCCTCCGGTCACATGTTGCGCAGCTCGGACGAGAACGCTTTCTATTTCTTAAATGTGTTCATGCTCGCTTAGAGCCAGGAATCAGTCAGAAGCAATTTGGGGACCCTGCTATGCCTCGGGTGTTCTGGGTAGGAGTGCGATCCACCTCTACATATTGGCAGCGGTTGCTCAGGTTTTGCTGGCGCACAGGCTCACACTCATCTAGTGTTGACAGACAAGCAGCAGACATACCAGGTACCAGTCGAAGCCCATCAAGAGGCGGTTCTGGAAAGTCACTCGTATACAGACAAATCTGACAGTGTACGCTCATAACTTTGAGCTTAAACATTCACTGTGGCACCATTCTCAAAAAAGCATTTCTCAAGGACGTAATATGTGCTGTGTGCACCCATTCAGTAATTTGTTAGGGTAAAGTAATACTATAAAGAAACTCTTTGTGATGACATTAAATTATGTGTTTCCATTATTTTATTATACGTCGCACGTGCAGTAATTTGAGTTTTGGTTCGTTTGAATAAAATAAATGGAGCTATGACAAACTTATAGGATAATAATATTACCCATAATCAACACACGTGCTGCCTGGCTTTAATCCTCTTAAGGAACATTTATGGTAATAACATAATGATATTCGCATTTCTTTATTTCCCTTCACGTTCTATTTACCTGCAAGCTGACAACAGCCGACAAAAATCATGTTTTGATCATTTTTAAATGCAACAAGAATAAAAAGTCTGCTGCCTTATTACACAGAGATATGTTGTCTTGGTGCACATCATTAGCTCGTGCATACTTTTTTTTAAAGGGAGCACCTGTGGCACATAAATCTGTAACAAACTCCCAGACTAGTATGTTACATTTCTAATAAGCATTACAAAACAGAGAGAGAGAGAGAGAGAGAGAGAGAGAGAGAGAGAGGGGGGGGGGGGGGGGTTGGTGGGGGTAAGTGAAAAAGAATGGCTACTGTATGGGGTTGTAATAAGAGCCAGCTGTGGATGGCCATGTGAGCTCTGCACCGGGTGCCTGTTGCCAGAAGATTTGCGCCAGGGAGAAGCTGACAGCCACATCATAAATCCAGCTCATTTGGGTACAGTTGTTTTTTTTTTTTTACTTCAGGAGCCTCGAAATAAATGCATCGCTTTTTAATTAGTAACAAATTACTCCCTAACGTTGACTACCTGATAAGACCTGTCTTTAATTTCTGTGTAAGTATAAAAGCTGTGAATGAATGAGAGCAGAAGCTTGCATTACCTCAAGGTTACCAGGGATTATGCAGGTTTTTTGGAGGTTTAGACAACCTGATATTTACCTTTTTGACATTTAATATTACATATCTGTGCACCGCCGCTCGCTCCAGTAAGTAGCAGACCATAGTCCCAGTAATAATTTGAACTGGAGTGGCATTTTATTGTTCTAAACCTGACTCCAATGCATTTCTTCTGTGTCCTCTGCTTAGACAATTTGAAATAAACCATGTTACATTTCCTTCTGCTCTCTTAACGCCACATGGAAACATATGAATGTGTCGGTATGAAAAATAGAAGCAGGAAAGAACATTCCTGTCCGAGCAATCACTGTAAGTTCTATATCATGTTTATTAACCGTAATAAATCAGAGTCTGCGTCGTATAGGGGAGCTGCAATACTCTGGAGGAGCCTCCACAACGTCTCCGTCTGGGTGAGCACACCATTGCGCATTCGGTGCATGTAATATGAGGGATGGGATCTATAAAGTATTCCCCTCCTTTCGTTTTTAGTCTTTCTCCGATTCCAGGCGAAACATAGTCAATTTAGGAATTTCCTCTGGGAGAGAGGAAGGTACGACGGCAGAAATAGCCACGGCGTTCTTTTTCGTTCATCCTGCTTCGCTGTGTTTCACTTTCCCACAGGTCAAAAAAAAAAAAAAATCATTTCTGAATTGCTCTTCTCTCTCAGCTACTGTAGCGCTCCAGGAGTCTTTGAGGGCCTGAGGCTGAGACCCAGGGCCCCTGCAACCAGGGACGGAGTGGTCGGTCCCTCTAGCCTCACGTTTCCTGCACTCCTGCAACTCCAATGGCCCCTTTTTGTTTTTGTAATTACCACTGTGATCAAACACACTCTCACTCAGCTACAAATTGCTGATAAGCTGCTTTTTATAAAATGCAGTTCTGCACTAGCAGTCATTAGCAACATGATCTCTTAGCATACAGTAGAACCACCCTGGCGCCTGCGAAAACACAAACGAGGGTCATGTGTATCATAGTCTTTGATGTTAATCTAGCGTCAGCCATGTCGTTATGCTCAATCTTTCTAAATTTTTTTGTGAAATTTGCGGAAAAGTTTGTATTGAACTTTGAGCAACAACTTTTTCACGTTAAAATATATGAATGGAAACCTGGCTAATTAATGTAGACATATGGAGGACCACCGCTAGCTCTGAAATATTAATGACGTTGCATTATGTGGCCCTTTTCCCTCTGTTTTCCCCTGTCACACTTCATGGATGTCAGGTTTGGTGGCGGGACAAACTTCAAGGGCTTTGAAAGACTTGTCAAACATTGGTCCAGGTTGTATTTGGTTGTCTTAGGAGCACCTGTCCGTTCCCCTCGAATAGAGGAATCTCTTAAGGGAATGTCTATTGAATCATTTAAATGCTGCACAGCACTCTGATGAGTCGTCTGCTCTGGTGTGAAATCTGTCAGTGTCAATACATTTATCTTCCATCATGTTGATGGGTCAACTGCTCTCTCTAAATCTCTCTGGTTCACAAACAGAACAAATGTCCCATCTGAGACCGTCCGATGTGATCACACAAAACATGGTATGAAGGACCTCATCAAAGGATGGGAGGGAGAAGGTGAAAGGTGCAGGGGAGATGGACCGAGGCGACGGCCTGTTTGTGGCCCTCCAGGCCGAGGGATGCTGAGTTCTGAGTACTCTTCACCCGGGCAAAGGTTCACTCCGATCATCTGGGCCAATCTTTTCCAGACGTGGTAAATGACACATTATTGGATCCAGACCTGACAAGGGCTTTGTGTATATTACATTACCAGACACCGGGCTCACTTAAGCTTCATTACCTACATCCCTCCTCCCAACCAAGAAAGAGAAAAAGGAGAGTGAGAGGGGAAAGGATCTCACCCCCAGGCCATGCACAGAGGGTGCTTTTTCCTTCTGGGCAGGCCGACTCTCTGCAGCCGACTCACCATCACACAGCTCTCTTTCTCCTTCTCCTTTCCTCTTCTTTCTTCCCCCTGCTTTCTGTGCTGGGAACCCGTTAAATATAACAACACCAGAGTCCACCCTAGAACACCCAAGACGATCCTGCCCGCAGGGATTTTTGGGGAGATATTAGAAACACACCAGAGAGGTCACCCCACCCTCCTCTCTTCCCACACTGATGGAACCGAAGGAGTGAGCTGATTTCAGAATTACAAAGTAGCATTTTTCAGTCAGGCTTGTTGACGATTTAGGGCTTTGTGAGATGTTATTACACGGATGAGGCCTGTTTATGGCTAATTGGTGCATAAAAGCGTTGCTTGTGCAATGAAATTAAAGATCGAGAGAAAGTCACAACACGGTCTATCGAGACTGTGAAGCTACAGTAGCAGCAACACCCAGAATAACATCCTAACTTCAGTTTCCTGTGGCTTGGATGCCTCGCGGTGGGATATGTGCCATCGGCAGTTGGCCGATTTAGCTGAACCTTCCTCCTCTGGATGACAGATGCATTAACTCCCACACCGCTGGTAGGTGCCCTCCTGCCGAAGCTTCCATCCAGCGCTGCAGACAGGTGCGTATCTCCGAAAGGGGGCGTGATCGTGTTTGTGTGTCTGTAAGTGCAGATGACGCTGCCCAGGTATACATTCCACAAGGTCGGATTCCATGTATGTTATATGTGGGCATCAGGCTACAAGCTAAACATGCAATCCCAGCCGATTCATAATAAAGTGATTTTGTGGCCCCCCCGTCGCCGTGGTACCTCAACCCTTGTGAAATAGATTACCCATAATGATTTACAGCCCATAGAAGGTTTCCCCCCTGTAACACACGAGACAACCACACCCTCTTGACCTCCACCCGCAGAGACCGTAATCACATAACAAATGGATCTATTTTCTGAGCTGCGAGGATTTAAACGACAATCGTCTTCCACGGTTCCTCGGCGGCATCACCTGTCGGGGGTGCGAGGGACAGAGGACACCGCGACGGACCGCAGACTAACGATATCACATGTGCCTCCTGGAATGATAACTGAAATGTGCACTTGCAAGATATATGTGCCACGAGGATTACTGTTACAGTAAGAGGCCCGCAGCTGTAGCTTCCACAGTAGTCCGACAGAAGTCGAGACACCACAATATGGACGGTGCTCCGTTTGCAACATGAAATAATGACAGCTGCAACATGTAGGACACTAAAATAATGATGTTTCTTGCGCTTCCATTCATGTTTTCACGTGATAACTGCGGACAATGTAAAAGACATCAATAAATCCAAAGAGTGTGTTTGATTTTCTGTGGAAAGACCCTTCTCTTGCCCAACCTGATAATGATGTAATTTACATCATTAACATTTTAGCGTTGGAATGCCTCTCAGTGCCGAAAAATACTCGGAGTATATTTATCAACATCACGCTCGTCATTCGTCACTTTCCATGTGACATCACTTATTTCTGTTTTCCTCCCGCTCTCATTCATCGCCCTGCTTTCTTGTTTGTTTAAACTCTGTTCATTACAACCCACCGGTTTAAGGGGTCGCTTTGATGCCAAGAATTGTGACTACACAATGGTTAGCTCGCATTTTTGTTAACATTATTGAGGAAAGACATTTGGCAGACTGGGTTTTCCCTTTTTCTGACGAGTGCTTCAAAATGTTGAGATCTTTTCAGAAGACTTTTCTCAATCAGTAATGTAATTGATGACGGGAAAATGTAATTGTACATAGTTACATAATGTTGCCTTTACCTACTGAAAAAAAACGTGTAAGCATGTTTAACTGTAACTGCAGACCAACGTTCCATATTCTGCCCTTTGCATGTTTGCTATGTCTGACATTTACGTGTGTGTGTGTGTGTGTGTGTGCGTGTGGTTCAATGGTCATGGAAGGCAGCTCGAGCCACACTGTTCCAGCTCATTAGCCGTGATTAATCGGTATGTGAGCTTTCCCATGGTCCCCTCCGCCTGGCGGAGACGGAGCTCACCTTGGAGGGCACGGGCAATCCAGGCTCCTTCCACCACCACCGCACACACTCCGCCACATATCAGAATGACTTGTATATATTACGCTTCGCTTGTCTCAGACATTTTTTGTATTTGCTTATATTTGCACTGCCTCCCTTGCAGTGCAGTTTTTTTTTACATGCTTCATGTATTATTAACTGTCGCCTATAATAACATGAGTGAATTGTTGTTTTTTTATTGTGTTTTTAAAACTGATCCCAGAAAATTATTCATCCGCCCAACATCCAAATTACATGAGGAGTCATGACACATTAAATTAATTGTATTATATTACATTTAATTACTAAATTATAGATGACAGTCTCCTTGTAGTTAACTTACATTGTAATGCAATTTTGACAAATCATATACAGGTTATATTATATTTCTAAACTATTTTTATGAGGAACATGCTGTGTATTATGTGCAAATGTATTTTGTGCGTGTCAAAATTTCAATGTCTTTTATAAAAAATTAAATAATAATACTATTTGCTAAAATTATTTTTCTCAAGATTGAAGCAGGGTTTAATACAGTAATTATTTAAGATTTCATTTAAAAGTTGAAACATTAATAAAGGCAATTTTAATATGTTGTATTGCAGATATACTGTATAATGTGAGAAAAATAATCTGTGTTCTATTGAATGGAATTTCTATGCAAAACTATAATAAAACATTTTTTGAGACAGATGATTAGAATAAAAAAAGTTCACTTCACTTTCACACTCTCAATTTAGAGGAAGCCTAGTGGTGGAATTTTGTACATCTAAACATCTGACCGCATGTAATCTCCACTGATAAAAATCCCTGAAAGAGATTATATAACAAAAAACAGGTTTGTTCACACACAAATATACATTGATGTAGGTCCCTTCAATTAAGACATAATAAATTCAGTTAAGCCTTTGCTTTTTTCACTTATTGAGGAAATATGCTCTCTAATCCACCGATATAAGAACCATCTGTGTAAATTCGTGCCCACAGAGGATGGACACTCGCTGGCTGCAGTCTACTGTATCGGCTGTGTGAGAAGCCTGCGTAGGACTCGCAGCGATTGGCTCAGGACTTTCAGAAGGGGATCTATCTCGCCTTCTCTCTGCCCCTTCTAGTCCTCCCTAAAATAAATAAGTCCTGTTTCTGTTGGGTCCTCGGCCGCCCACACACAATCTCACTGATGTAACAGGGTTGTTATTATTTGATGTGCGAGTAGGGGAGTCTCATGTTTTATCCTGGATCTGTGAGTATGAAGCAGCCACATTGTTACCTGGAAGCCACAAATACTCCAAACAGCTCATTGTACTTACCAGGTGAAGAATGAGTCACTGTTATCATCTTCTCCTGTTCCTGCAATCATTTAAAAAAAACATCTATATAAAGAAATCTGCATCAACGATGAGGTAACAGGAACTTACTCCAAAAATCAAGGTAAAACATTAAGACCGTATATTTTAAACAACATATTTATCTTAAAATTAACATCCCATTTTGGGTAACGATCCACGCAAACGATTCCCCTCTGTTTAAATCATTTAGTAATGAACTTTAAATCAGGGTCAGACGCTAAAGACGATCCGAACAAGGGAAAAGGCTGTTGGTGACCACACATGCCCGGAATGAGCACATGTTGAACCTTGTTTCACTTTTGTTTAAATCCACTGTTCCGAGATAATTCAGACACAAATATGCTTGAAGCTGCAGAGGTTTCTTAATTTCCTGTGTGGGCCACACACAACTTCAGAGAGCTTTTGGCTAAAGACTAGCACTCTGAAACTAAGACGCAGAATCTGCCGTCATTATTTTGTTTTTACTGTAAAAATAGATTTTCGGCGAAGGGCTTTGTCTCCCACTTATGAAAGTTAACACAATAATTAAAGGATTCATTTAATACCTCTGTACTCGGCAGTTTTCTGATGAGTGTGATTTTTACCACAATCTCACAGCAGACGAGCGCCAAAATATTATTACACGGGAAGAAAAGAAAATAAATTGTGATATTTCATATGAAAAGGTTGTTTTAGCATCCAGTTATTAATGTACATTTTAGGCACTTTATTCCATCTATAGAGATCAGTGACGCATTTATAATATATTCTGGCGGGGATGCACCCCCACCCCCCACATCCACCCCCCAATACATTTATATAATATAATATAATATATATACATTGCTAATCAATCAATCATCACTAACTAGCTATCACAGCTAAGTCACCTGGAAAGTTAATTAGCCGTACATTCACTTCAATGGTGCCAATGGGTTCTTCAACTATTGGAGATGTTTAAAGAACATATAGAACAATAAAGTAACAACCTATTCATTGTAAATTAGAAAAGGACTGGAAACTTCATCCCATGTAGTTTTTTTATATATATATTTTAGTTTAGTAGGAAATGAGTTTTCACATTTTTTTCCAGACCCCCTACAGATTTGTTCTCCCCCAAGTTTGACCTCATGGCTGCAGCCTTGAGTAATCGAATAGGAGCACAACTCATAATAATTCTTTAGATTTTAAAAAGAAAGACACAGCAAAGGAACTCTCTTTCTGGGCATTATTACCCATTATTTATTCAATGAATATGAATATATGAGCAGGAAGCTGGCAAGGTTCACTGTTTCTTTATATTTGGCGTCTGATTTTCTTCTGATTTCAGCCGATCCATCAGTGTGCAGTAAAGGTCGGCGTGTCGAGACCCATCTCTCAGGACGAATCGACAAGCTCGCCCGATAAACTCAGGGAAACGTGCTGGGGGGAAAGTGAGAAAGAGAAAAGCAGAGCAGTAGGAGAGAGGCCAAGAACCTGGAATTAAGCAGCCCCCCCCTGATCCACACCAGCAGAATCACAGCCAGCCAAACAGAGCGCTCATTGTCTGTGGCAGACACCACTGAGCTCTGCTCTTTGTCGCCCCCCTCCCACCTCCACACGCACACTGTCCTTCACTAATGCTGGCGGCAAGGAAGAAATACTAGAGCCTGGTGGGGGTAAACCTTCTATTGGGAAAGTAGCTTTAGCAGGATTTCAGGCAAACAAGTCATTCTTGAGTTTATCACATTTAAAAGCCGGTGTTGGTTTTTGTAGAAGTTTATAATTTGAAAGAAATTAAAAAATAAAAGCCCCAAAAGCCTCAGCTCACCTGGACGGTTTTAGATAAGGACTAAATGACACATCTTAGAAAAGCACACACACATCCAGACAAACTAGCACACACTCATGCATGCAGGGCAACAGGGAGCAGAGACTGCTGAATACTTCAGATGTGGAAATGCATGATTGATGTGGGACGTTTCATTTCCACACCTTTAAATGGTCTCTTTTAGCTCGCTACCAAACATGCCAAGGAGGCTCTGCAGTTCAAAGGCTGGCAGGGATCTGGTCTTCCTAGTCAGGCTCTTTGGGACAAGAGTGGCTTTATTCTCTGGCGGGGAGCACCAGTGGTGGTGGCTGGGCTTCCACACCTGTGTTTGCTCCTTACCCAATAATTGAGAGCCGCGTGCTATTTTGAGCTCGGAGCACAAAGTGCCTCACTCATGAGGAACTCGGGGTGAATAATCTTGGCTCCCAGTTTGATGTGGCTGGAAAACCTGAAGACCTGCAGATTAGCCCTGCAGGGTGTGCATACATGCAAGAACATATGAGCTTGAAAGACAAACATTGTTGAAATGGAACATAGACGTTTAGGCTCATTTGTGACTGATGGAATATGAGCATCTTTACTTCTGACATCTGACTCTGTCTCCTACAAGCGCTGTTTCTATTAGTTTGATATTCAACGCCAACATTTGTAAAGATCGTATCGCACTTGGGAGATTCTTCCGAGTGGACGGTGAATGTACAGATGTGCAGATTCATACAAAAGACAGGAGATTGCATGTTGACTGAGATGTGATTAGGTTCAGGCGAGAAAACATGGCTTAAGTTAGCAAACATTTGCAGTTTTAGTTATTTGATTAAAGTAAACGTGGCCTGTATCCTGCTCCAATTCAGTCACTTTGGACTTGTTCAATTTCTGTGAGTGTCTCAATATAACCACGTGGATATGAATCACATCTCCGTTGCTATTAGCAACTACAGTATGTTGTGTTGTGTTTTTCTGGTCAATTGTATTTTGTATTTCAAAATAAAATTGTTTGTATTTTGTTGTGTTTTTTAAGATGAGGCTGTATTATTATGACATAATTTTCAATAATTCTATAAAAAAAACTGAGTATTGTGTAGAAATATGCAAATTCTGACCTCCCATTCAATCAATCTGTCACAAAACAACCTGATACAATTCATTTCAGAAAATATGCAAACACCAGACGTGCTGAACTACTTCTCCTTTGCCAATGCAATAAACTAGGGAGCTATGAAGACTCATAGATGGGCTTAAGAGGCTGAGTAGGGGTAGACAAAATGGAAATGAGCTCAGTCAGTTTGGTGGAGGGTCAGTTCAAGTGCAAAGAGAACTCCAAGTCAAAACAAACACTCACTTTGGCTTCTGACGGGACGGCGCGCTCACTTTTTCCCACAATTCTCTCAAAACAGCTTAATTGATAGTCGCACGAACTAGGTGGTCACGAAACTCATCACAACAAAATGTTCCAGGCGTAATTTAATTTAAATGAAATATTCCCTTTGGCCTGCCACACGTGTGATGTATGTTACAGTATATATTTTCGCAGAATGACAATGATAGATATGCAACATGTGCCCTGACAGCTCCGCACTGCCAGTTCATTAGGATATTAACGGGGAGGGTTCGTAAACGTCAAAACATTCCTCAGTTGTCAAGCAACCTTTCTCTTGTTAAACCTTTACAGACAAGAGATGGACTCTTAGAATCTAAATGGGACCTACTTTTAATCTAAGATGTTAACTGGCTGGCCAAGCCGGCATGTAATTTATTACGAAGAGACACAGACGGGAATTTTGACAAATCATTCAGCTCAGCAAACTCGGCTGTGGCAAAGTTCAGCAATTAGGCTCCTTTGTAAAGAAGGTCTACTCCTCTGCATCGGGTGTGCTGGATTTATGTGTGCTCTAGAGCTAGCGGGCAGGTTCAAAGCCCTGCGTAGGGGAGCTGTAGGAATTCCACAAATACGGTGGAACACACACATATCGCAGTAAATCTGACTGGAGAATAGTGGTCTTCTGGGGAAAGGAGGTGGTCAGTGAGGGGAGCGAGGTGGAGTGTTGAGTGAAGGCATAGCTAAATAATCAACCTGAGATGGGGGTCAACTGTTTTCAAGTCATCTGTGGTATTAAAGAGGCAGAAAAAAAAAGCAGGAGGGCAATGATTTTTTTTTTTTTTTTAAAGCTTGATTGCAAAATAATAGAATTGCAAATAGCTTTTCAAAACTGCTTTCAAAATACAAACTAATGCAGCTCACACATGTTAAATTTTGACTTCCAGTCAGCCAAGCCTAAACCCTCTGTCAATATTTAGCTTTCTTTTAATGGGGGTGATTTTATGCTACTGTCTGACCATGATGGCCAATGAGTAGCTGCTCGCTCAGCGGTGGACTGAGTTTACCTGAGAATAGCCCCGGGTAAACCATTACAGGCTGGTAATTCATAAAGTATAGTGATAGAGAAAGAGATGCAGAGGTTTGGGGTCTACACATTACTAGAAAGGATCGTTTTTTGGTTTCCACATCAGGAAAACCATTTATGTCTCTATAAACCCAGATTGGATTTGTTCTAAATAGTTATTTTCTGAGGCACCGTGAAATAATTCTGTGATTAATTAAGTAATTCAAAGGTCCAAAGTTAACATCAAGGCTGAACAGTTCAATAAAAATGTGATTTAAAAGTGCTTTAACGGATAATTTAATGTCCCACTGCATCAAATAACCACAATACCTGCAGATGTTTTATAGGCTTCGCGAGTTCAACACAACGCAAGCCATCGGGTGCGTTGCCATGTGTTGATGTTTTTTGGCTTTCTTAACTCGCTTTCTGGCCTTTGTAGAGCTCACACTGCCACCCACTCACATTCCAACTGGGAATACCCTGAAGAGAAGCAGTTTGAATATTTGTTCTGTCGTACTATTTTTATTACTAATTTTACTATCATTATTGTTCATATTTTTTCCGTCCTTGTATACAACAGCTGATTTATATTTCTGCATTGAGTCAACACCGCTGTAGTCTGACCTGCACCTCCCCCACACAAATGTAACTACATGACACAGACCAAAACAATTGGAACTGGTCCCGGACTGGTCAACTTCATATTATCACATTTCCTCCCGCACATTTTCACACACTAAGAAACTCAACACAGTCGTATAGAAACCAAACCAACTGGTGTTTTGGTGCTGTAATTGCAGAGCAACGCGGCCGCACACCAGCGCACGAGAATAAATCGCATCAGCTACGGCGTCGGATCCACATCGAGTTGACACACAACTACAAATTTGCTTTTATAGGTTTCGGAAATGAAGCTCTGCAGAGTTGACTGGTTTCATTCTGTCATAAACAACATTATGTCGTAATGCAATTATCCAAACCTTCATTACAGGCTTTTACTTCAGTAACCTGTGTGAACTCACTTTATTTCAGTAAATGCATGTTTTGATTTGAGCTAAATAAAAGCAGTTATACAGAGAGGAAGGTCGACTGAGAAAGTTAAATGACGAAGCAGAATGTGTTGTTTCTGTCCGACCTCCATCGAAACTGTTAGACCAGGAAATTGACAATGTGCAGTTGATGTTGTCATATATTGTTTATTTAACCGATAAAGAATCTTTATCTGAAGCGACTCATTGGTTCTTGTTGCAGCTTATTCTTTAATGCATCCTCTCCCTCACACACCATCAGAGTATCTGCACCCTAGTGGCCGTTATTACACATGGCAACGTATTAAAGATTACAAGCTGACCTGGGTTCGATCACCGACGCCCTTATGAAGCGCCGACTGTGTTACAGTGAACAAATACATGAAACTTTTATATCTAGAGGTTTGAAAGTTGCAGCCTTGTGTCTTGTCTTGTAGTCCGGAGTCCAAGAATCTGCTGCTGAGTGGAGCCCGAACAGGCAGGTGAAACACAGGTTCAGTGTTTGGCTCCGGGCTGTACAACCACAGAAGGTTTTATGTCGTGGACTGGAGTAGTTTTAGAGAATGACCTCTTGTTAACCCGCCTCCAGTAATGAACACCAGACATTTGCGGTGTGCATGGACATGCCACACAAACACACACACACACAACACACGGATACAAACTGAGTAACCACATATGCAAAGTTTAAATTGCCTGCCATTTCCAGCTTGTTATTTCCTCTTACATCAAATGTTGATTAGCTCGCTTTATAGTGGGTGAATATAATTCCCTTAAGATGGAGTATGGAGTAAATAGAAATCTGCAACAAGTAAAAGAACCAAAATGATGGAAATCTTTGTATATACATTAAGTGGGTTCCCAAAATATGGAAGCATTTAGGGTTTTGTTTTAGACTATTAATCTTTTCCACTGAAGCAGAAGAAGAGAAGTTCTGAATAACTCCTGAAAAAGTGACACATTTGGCATCAACCGAAGACGAAGCACGACCAGGACGACCGGCCGCAGTTGAGAGGACAAAGTAGAGCTGCAGAAACTTAAATATCTCCTATTAATAGAATATAAAGTTAGCACGGACTGACTTTCAAACCCCTTACAATTCTGTGCTATACAATGTAGACGTTGCTGAAGGAGATGGTTGCTGGACGTGTTTTCCAAGCGTTTACAGCATTAAAACATGAATCGCTCTTCCAGCTAAACCAGAGCGAAGGAAGAAAGTAGTTGATCTGCTGCTGTTGATGGGAGATGAAGTGGGAGGGGGAGCATGAAGGGAAGGCGGGGATCATACAAAAGATGCCTGTCGTCTTTAATAAAAACCATCACTTCCAATTTAAATAATGTTGAGAACAAAATTGTTTCCCAACAATGTCTGCAAATCACGATTGAGTGGTTTGGGATACAAATGTAAATGCAAAGTAGTGTCGATAAGTTTTTAAAGAGAGGGGGGGGGCAGTCGGAAACTAATGCTACTTAGGAGGCTTTGACATGTAAAAGGTTTGGGAACCGATGTCACGGCACACACTGGCATGTACTCCAAAAGTAATGAGTATAAAGATCATCTAATTCGAGATAGCACGGCCATGGGAACTCTGAGTGAATAAAAATAGACACGCTTGGCGATCCTCCTGCTCGTTTACGTGTTTAAAAAGTGGCACACACGTAATCCGTGGATTCGGAATGATGTCACTTTTTGTCCTCAATCTTTATTCCCTGCAGGAGATAAGCAGCGAGGTCACACACACACACACACACACAGTCGATGTCAGCCATCATTTAGTTGTCAGAGGTGGAAACCAAATAGATGAGAAATGAAGTATTGAGGCTGGCCTGACCTCCTGGATGATTGCCGCCTAAATAACTGGGACTGAAATTGAGCATTTTACACCCTGGCAGCTGCCCAAGACACAATTTTTTCCCAGTATTGAGGACAACATGGCTTTAGTAGCATGATACATCAAATACCAGTTTCCTGGGAACTCTCCATTTCATACAGAGCCCCGAGCAGTCAAACACAGATTTCATTAGAAAATTGCGCTGGATCAGGAGTGACAGTTCCGAATGATTACTCTCATGGTGCAGTGTTTATATTGAAGTACAGCGTACAATACCCAGTACTTAGTTTATTCTCTGTATCTGTGTTGAAATCTGTCCCGGCTTCTACTTGAAACAAGAGTCGAGTCAGTGTTTACATTTGTCTTAACTTCTAGAACTTTCATACTGGAGATATAATGTTTATTTGTCTAATTAAATTGGGCTCTTTACATTATTATGCATGACAGTGAGAAGTTACCAGGGGGTTTGAATGCAACTATTCTCTCTTTATCCAATGGAGGTCATTTGTCCATGTTGCAGCTCCTTATGTGTTTCATGACTTGGAGTCTGCAGTAAATGTGAAACATGCAGCCAGAAACTTTTTTTGTATGGAAGACACAAGTAACCTGTGAGTTAATGAGCTTTAAATATACTAGTGAACACATGTTGGGCACTGCCAGACTGCTAATGCCAGTCACTGCTGTTCCTATAGCCGGTGTGTTCGTAGTTTCTTTCAGTGCAAGAATGATTGAGAATTGATTGACTGTATTTCCCAATTTTCTTTCTATTGAAGTTTTATTCTTCAGCATGATTCCAAACAATGAATACTCATCCAGAACCGATATACTCCGCAGGTATCCGGGGCCTGCTACTGTAAAGTATACTGTATGTGGCCCTTACCTCAGTTATTTTGTTAGTTTAGGAGTTTAATCCTGAGGTGCACCTCAGCAGCATCTGCCTGGGACTTGCGGGCTTAAGACTCAAAGCAGGGATAACGTATAATGGAATCCAATCCCTCGCTGTCTGTTTGAGGGGGCTGGAACTAATCGATCAGAGGAGAGCATCTGTGAAAGAGATGTTCAGAGAGGCAGCTTTTACTGCACTGGAGCCAGAGGGGCTACTGTCTGATGGCCCGGTCCTGGCATCACAGCGCAGCATTACCACTTGATACACCCGTCAAGTCGGCTTTGATGCGAAACATGGCGAGATGTGAGACGTCGAAGCCGGCGCATTTCTGTCTAATTTTGTCATCTCTGCTTTATTGGGAATTAGCATCTCTTCCCTTCTATCTTTAATCCTCTGTCCATGTCCCTCTCCTTTTCACTCTCGGCATATTTTATATCAGGTTCTGCGTTAAGTCCTTCCCCTCTGAACTCAATCCCCAGTCTGGCCCTCTGCTTGAGCCCCTCAGCTGCTGGTCTGCTCTCACACTAACCCCCTTGTTTATATCGGGGACGCAATTAAGTCGAAGCCAAGTAGAAGAGTCCCAGAGAGAGAGGCAAGAGTGCAAGCTTGTGAGTCAGATTTCAACTTCTACACTCACACACACACTCCTCCTTCTCCTATTTCACTGATTTTCTCCTTCCCTCCGACACTTTTTACTCTGCCTTTGCTTTATCTCGCTCTCGCTTTAAGCATGCGAAGGCATTTCATTATCTGCTTTAATGCTCGCTAACATGAGTACTTGCTGGATTTATTCTGTGCAAGTGGAGAGGGTTCACCGGGAGAGAAATCGCTGGAGATAGACTGATGTACGGCTGACAACAGCAAGACATTACCTCACCTCTGTGCGATTTCATTTGAAATGCAGAAGATGTGTGAAGTCGGGCAGAACGTTTGGAACCGAAAATATTTGTCGTGTAATGTTATTAATGCAGAATTGCATGTAACGTTGTGTTAAAAACATTATTTCAAGTATTCATTTCTTTGTCTACTGTTGATTAGTATCCCCCCCCCCCCCCCCCCCCCCCCCCCCCCCC
>CAAKHC010019331.1:0-22742 GCA_901007825.1 Macroramphosus scolopax | reverse complement strand
GCATTATGTGCAGTAACATTTCCAGTCTTCTCAGGCGAGTCGCTGTGCTGCTGCTCTATTTGAAAAGACAAACACAGAGCTGCTGCTACTTGGCCTAATGCAAATACTAATATTTACTAAATGTGAACACACACACACACACACACACACACACACACACACACACACACACACACACACACACACACACACACACACACACACACACACACACACACACACACACACACACACACACACACACTCGACCTGGAACAATTACACTGGCGCCCCATTCTTACAGAAAACCAATTTAAGATCCTTGTGATGACTTTTAGATGGATACAAGAAGGATACCCCACTTTACATTCTAGAACTCAAAACTCTTTCAACTGTCCCAAACCCCCGATCTTGGGGTGGGATGTACAAATTGCCATTTGTTTGATATTTATTCAAGTGTCAATAATCTTTTCTTCCTTTCTGGAGGTTCCCTATCTTTGCACCTATTTGGAGGGTTCTGTGTATTATATATTTGTAACCCTGGTTTTGACAGGTGCTAGAGAAATAAGTTAATAATTATTAGTACTTTCAAAGATTTAAGGCAAATAATCCAGATGTATGTCACAGTTGAAGAGAAATACACATCTTATTCTACACAATACTCTTTACCTCTGCCGGCGTTTGTTTATTAGCAGGATTACACAAAAACTACAAAGCTGATTTTCGCCCAACCTTTTGCTGTGTGTGCCGAGGAAGAACTCATCAGATTAGGGGGGCCGATCTACTTGACATATCAATGTCATTATTAAAACATTATTGTTAACAGAGTCTCTCAGAGTCCCTCTGTCGATGGGATCACTCAAAGACTAGCTGCTCCTGAGTGGAACCGGGAAAGACGGACTCCTGTAAGAGCCATTCAAAACCACACTAAATCCATGTTCCAGTACATATCATACTTATTCATTTATCAGGACGTTATAAAAGGACCTTTAAGAAAACATATTGGAATATCAAAATGTATTCGGCAAATATCTTCAGCCATGTGTAACTGTTACATATGATAGATGGTCTTGTTGGAGTTTAGTTGATGGGACAAGTTCATCGCTGGGTTTGGGATTTTCAACAGTAATAATATGCAGCATATTACTAGACTCTTGAAATGTCTTGTACAACGACCGTTCTTTGACAAGTGCTGACCCAGTCAGAGTCGACACACAGAGTCATCAGTTCCTGGCAAAATGTCACTTCCTCGTCTAAACTTGTCTGCTTGGAATTCAAACGGTATTTTTTTTTCCTCTCAGGTTTGCTTCTATCTTCCCTATGGCACATTCACAAATGTTCATATTTCACAGAAATGATGGCTTATATTTATATAAATGACCATACTGGCATACTGTTATTTATTTACGATCGATTAGACAACTAAAGATTTCACCTGATAAACTCAGTTGCATGTGAAAGATTTTATACAGTTATATACAAAAAGCAGATCTAATGACAGACATGTCGACGGCCCTGAGAGCTCTCAGTGGTGATCTATTATTCATCTGACCTCAAGTTAGGTGTGGCGAGTGGTGACTGGAGGCTTCACTACACGTCCACATCTGTGATTAGCAGATAAAGACAACAGACACAGAAGACATCTGAATGAAAAGTATAAAACTCTTTCACAGGGGGTCGGTTCCACAGGAGACCTCACCTAGCATTGAAGAAGGAAGGACGTGTGAATTTCAATGCATTAATGCCCCGGCATCCCATTCAGATTATAATCCTCCTCCACTCTTACTTGGACCTTTATGTAACTAAGAAAGGCCTGTGGTTACACAAGCCTGTGGAGTCTTCCGTCAGGCCCTTTGCTACAGTATCGTCCACCAAGGAACTGTCGTCCCTCATCACGCCGAAGAATGCGTGAGACCCAATGAATGCAAGTCTCCTCACACACACACACACACACACACACACACACACACACACACACACACACACACACTGCATTTGATTCTTAAAAATCCGGCCTTCACTAGGTGTGGGATTGGTGATGAAAGCCACACAACAGGGGTTGATGTAGATTTGACTGGACCTGTGTGTAGTGGAGAGGGAAGGGGAGGATGTATCCACCTCTCCCCGATCTATCCGACTGCTGCGTATTGCCGCGACAGCGTGGCTGGTGTTCACACACAGGCAGCAGCCGGCTGCTAAGAACAAGTCACATCTCTAACCCAGTTCACTACTTGTCTTTCTGCTGCTGCACTGGAAACACAGTGGTGGGAGGCGCCCTGCTGGAAACATTAACTGTACTTTCCAGT
This sequence comes from Macroramphosus scolopax, assembly GCA_901007825.1. Taxonomy (NCBI): domain Eukaryota; kingdom Metazoa; phylum Chordata; class Actinopteri; order Syngnathiformes; family Centriscidae; genus Macroramphosus; species Macroramphosus scolopax. The sequence goes on along the minus strand of CAAKHC010019331.1, from coordinate 20,457 downwards.
TTGGTTGTTATGTCAAACCACGTTATCACCTCTGAGAAAGCACTGAAAGGCATCCGAAAGTAGGTGACAGCTCGTGTTATATATCTGTCTTAGAGGATCCTCCCTCCCTGAGGTTGCATACTGGTATCTGGGCGACGCCTTACCCCAGGTGACGTGGTGCCTTTGTTGATGTGATATTATCATGTGAATGATCTTAACACAGGAACAATGATGAGCGCTGGAGACAAGTTCCGCATATTGTTCCACACAAAAGGTGCACCTTTCGTTTGGACGTCAGGGTTCAAATGGACGACGATAAAAGAAACGTGCTAATCAATTAAGGGATTGCGTGAATACGCCAGCAATTAAGCTCAATGTATCATCATCATCTTATCACTTAGTCAGTTTTATTATCCGATTTAAAGACATTCGCTTTAAATTTCGTGCATGTCGTTGTTGCTCTAACGAACAGTTCCGCAGCGCCACATGTAGAAAAACACGTACAAACATCTGGAGCTGCAATAGCTAGTCAATTAATCACCAAGTCAATCAAGAGATAATTTAAACAGCAACTATTTCCATCATTGATTATGAATCATTTATTGACCAAACGGTCTAACGAGTTGGGTCCAATGTGAAGATTTACTGCTTTCTTCCTTTTTTAAACTAACAAAAGAAAACAACGAAGGATTGGATGTTTTTTTTTCTGTTTTCTTGAATTTAAAGACCAGATGATTAATACTTCAATCGGGAAATGAATCAGTAGATTAATCGAGCATGAAAATAGCACTTCGATGAAACTATGATGATAACCATCTGGACGTGTCTCACATCTGCACATTTCAGCCTTCTGAGTAACACATGAAGAGGTTCCAACGAACAGACTCCATTTCTAGCTAACGGAGAGTCATAACAACAGAAACAGCGATTTATGGCCGTGACAGAGCCAAAACCGGCCATTTTGATCATCTTTTCTAATCCCCCACCTATCACTGACGGTAAGGTAGGTCAGAGTGCAGAGAACAAAGGGTCAATGTCAAAAACATCAAAATGGACCCCTGGTGTGATGTGAGGAGCTAATATCAGTCAGAATATGAAATACAGCAGTCTGTTCTGTCTTCAGGGAATTTTGAAGCAACTACAACAATATGATGCTTTCAGGGCTGCTCATTTATGACTGCTGGAGAATAAAGGGAAAAAGAAATATTTTGCAAACCGCTATGCGTCTATTTTATAGCGGAATGGAAAATTTAGCTTTTCAGTAAGATTTAATAGAAATCATCCCTAAATAACGAGAAGGAGAATCCGCTTATCTCCTTTGCAGATCCAAATCTTTGGCTTCATCTGGCTTTCACAACCATTAAAAGACCTTATTGATCGGGATCCCTCAACCTGTGCTGCTGTGATAGCCGGGGAACAACACATCCACATGGATGCTTGGATCTGTGAGGTGTAAGAGGAGGGGCTCCACTGTCATGGCTCATTCATGGCTTGGGCTGCTTGGCCATTTTGGTTGGATGGCCTTGTTCTACATATTCCACACAAAAGATATTGGGGGGGGATTAAGCAGCTGTGTGAACAGCTTCTTGAAACTTGCTGTCAATATGAAACCAGGCTGATCTATAGCAACGTGATCATGGGCTAGTGTGGAGGCTGTGTGCACTGGTGGTCTGGATACATTGACTGAACAACAGGATCAACACCCCCTCATAGCCCCCCCTTATCCAGCCCTCTGTAATATGTGGCACACTCATCCTAGAATAACAGGCTTCTGGAATATAATATAGGCCACACAGCAGAATGAACACTGTACAAATTTGTGTATGAATAGTTTATTTATGAGAACCGAATTTTGTGCCCTGCAGATGATTTGAAGAGGTGCAGCATGCAATGTGAGGGGTCTGCCCATTGTTGCAATCTGGTTTATTCGGTCGCTCTCTGCGTCAAAACGACAGGGCGATCCAGTCTCTTCTAGCAGCCAACATCAGACATTGATGTCTTGTAATTCGTTTCCCAAACATGAATGTGTATCTTATTTTTGCTATAAAGCTCAGGTTTAAAGAGCAAAACACCTGAATAATTTAGCTTTCACCATTTCATTCGAAGGTACTCACCTTGACTATTCTCTAATGAGGTAAGAGATGTGTCGATGCTATCTGCAGACCAGGCATCGTTTGCAGTGCGCTGGGAAACCATGGACACCATGGTCTGCAGCATTTTCTCTGGAGCAAAAAGTGTTTGTGCATCGGTGGATCTTTTGCGGGGGCCGCTTAGCCCGGATATCGGCGCAGTAAGCTGTTCTTTAATGGCTGAAATGTCAGTGTCAGAGGCGGCAGCAGTGGTAGCTGCGGTCGGGTCCGTTGAGACTGGGCTAGCAGTGATGGTGGCGGTTAGGTCGGCAGAAACAATGGCAGGCGCCGGTGTTAGAGCTCCGAGTGCGAACCTGCTCCCGGGTAAACGACGAGGCATGTCGGTGAGGAAGGACTCCCAGGTGTCGGAGGCAGAGCCAGGCTTCCTGGAAATAGGCGACGCATCGTATGGACTGATGCGAGGTGCAGCTTGACAAAATTCAATATATACATACAAAATACATAGCAGAGCCGGAGATATGTACATCATTAAGGACGGTAACCGCATATTCAGTTTCAGCTCTCCATGTAAGCCCCAGTAACGGTCTCTCTCAGACCTTTCCCTGAATGGACGCGTACTCCACCATTGATGTCCCCGGCGGCTCACGCTGCTGTTTGTTGCCCCATGAACCACAATCAACACATCACCTACTCCGCATTCTATCATGGACCCACCGCCTGAGATTGACACGTTCATGAGCCAATAGGATTCCAGCAAGAACATCCATGACCCCTCAGTCAATCGTTGATTGGACAGGTGACGTAACTTTTTAGAGACAATTAATCAAATAGGAACATTTCGTATAAGTGGCACTAAGATTATTTTATAGGAATTAGACGTTATTCTTTTCAGATGGCAGTGATCTGGAACGATGTCATGTCTTCGTATTTAATAGTCTCATTTATGTAGTAAGTTGTTTAGTAGAGTTTAGATAAATAGATGCAAATTATATCAAAGGGAACACAATATCCTCGAGAAAAGAACAGAACTGCACTTTGATACATTTCTGAAACACAGAAAAAAGAACAAACGTCTTCAATCCTCTGACGACAATATTTAGAAAGGATTGTTAGTTTTAGATGGCTTAATTATTTGTAACCACAGCACATGACCAAGATATGGTAATGCCGAAAATGAATGAAAGTGATGTTTTCATTGCTTACAGAGGTGGTTATTCACCCTAAGCAAACCGAGCAATCTGTGTATCGTAATCCTTTCAACTGAACCTTCAATGTCTGATTCAGTTTTATGTGTGTGAGGTAGCGATCGACAAAGGGTTTACCCAGGATATGTTATTTAAGTTTTGAGTGCATGTTTAAAATATTGGGAATATGTATTCAGAGCCTACACACCTCACATTGCATATATTACATTTTTAAGATTATTATTTTGATTATTCTGACCGGAAGTGACACTATGCTGCGTTTGCCTGACGCTGGTAAAGTGATGGATTGACGGGTGATTATGTGTTTATGGTGTCTACTCTTGAGTGTTTATTTTACCTTACTATCGTTACATTGCATAGTATTCTGTTATGTAATTCATCCTATATCTTGATTCTTGCTAGGGTTTATAGTGGGAAAGAGAGTTTTAATGATAGCATTTAAAAACTAGTGTACATTGTTCTCTGGTGGTCACAATACGTTACTACGACTTGACGTAAACATTTTTTGAGAGTTGTAACCGGAAGTGTGTCTAGGCTATTATAATCACCTTATTCAATACGAAGTTTCTTTCTTGTTTGTTATAGTCTTCCCACCATCAAACATTTATGACACGACCATAGTGGATTTACATAAATATTATTTCCCAAAGTGCAGTTTTTGTGACCACCAGGATAAAAGGCCACTGTTATGACTTCATTAGCGGCAACTTTCTCTTATTCACAGATTTATTTGTAATATAATTACAACTACAAAGACGGCCTCAAACCTGTAGAAAACTATTTTATAATTTGAGACACTCACACCTCCATACCCAATAACATTTTATAACAAAATAAAATGTATACATATAAAGCACTGATATGAGAGTGATAAAAGAAAGGATAAATAAGTAAAATAAACAGCAAAACGAAATTTATGAATGCAGTATTTTATATAATAATTAAATTACTAACTACAAACATGAATGGATTCGTAAATCAGCCATGCATACAGGTATGTCTACAGGGATTACACTACAGGTAAAGAGCAGGTGCTCTGCTGTTTCCACACCCACATAATACAGTCAACAATTATCTACAAAACGTAATCTTTTTCAAATTAATTTCTTTAAGGGTAAGTCATTAACACTTTTTAAATGTATGTCTTTATATTTTGGGGGAATTGGGAATTTTAGGACTTTTGTTCTTACCGCCGTCCTTTCATCTTTTTCCATAGTTTCTGAGAATAGCAATAAATCAGACGCAACATCACATTGGTGGCTCCGTGTAAAACAATTCAAAATAAACTTAAACAATACAAATGTTGCGAATTTTTATTACGGCAGACGGAAGATGGAAGGCATATGATTTTAATCCTATTTTTAAAGGTTAAACATATATGTGTCTGTAGTAAGTTAAAACTATACAATTGTAATAGGAAGAGTAGTTGTCGAGAACAGTGCAGTATGCAGAGTATGTTGGTAATGGAACTGGTCTATGAACAGGAATGGAACGCTCCTCAAGTGTTGCAGGAAGTTACGCATGAGACCAATAACGCTAGCAAGTTGCAATGGCGCCGCTAGATCTAGATAAATATGCGGAGATCGCAAAACAGTGTAAATACCTCCCAGAAAACGACCTCAAGGTAAACTGTACCTTATAATAACACTTTCTAGTAAAACAAGCTATGTCCTATAGCACACTACTTTAGTGTTCCGGTTTTGTAACAGGTTAGTTAGCTAACGTTAGCTGCAGCTAGCTAACGACGTTAGCCTCACAACGTTTTGCCAGGAAGTCAAATTCGCAGTAGTACGTTAGCACACAAGTCAAACCACCCTTACTAATTATTTGAGTGAAGACTGACAAACATATTCTGTGTTATCCCTCATTTCCTATCGTTAAGATAACTGGACAGCTACACGGTGATCTTAGGACGGCTAACTGTTAGCCGAGTTGTTTACCGTTATTACGAGTCAGAACTGAAAATCTGGTGTATTAATGCCAAACGACAACTAGACCGTCCTCTCATTAATGAATATACATACGGATGGGTGACGTATTCAAATAAAAGAACATAATAAATGCAGATTGCTCTATAGAGAACAGAGTCACTGGTAGGTTTGACGAGTGTGCGAATGATGAGACACAAATATAATTAAAATACCAAATGGGGTATCTCCCAGATAGTCGTAGAATCTGTGCAAAGATGCATTGAACACATGCTAACACGAACACCTAATGTTGTGTTTTCCTTCCATTTGTCACCCGTCTGATCCGGGTAGTGTGCAGTAATCCCCAGCGATAATTCACGTAGTCCCACTTGAGTCTTGATCTTGTTGATATTTTTTGTGAGGGGTCGTGGAATACTTCTGTTGTTATGAAAACTGTCACAGTTAAAAGCATCAAATACTAGTGTGGAATTATGTCAGATGTCTGGACTGGTATCGCTTATGTCTGATGATGTTAAATGTTTTCACCTTTACAGAGATTGTGTGACTACGTGTGTGATCTTCTGCTGGAGGAGTCTAATGTTCAGCCTGTTTCTACCCCCGTAACAGTATGTGGGGACATACATGGACAGGTAACATTAGAGTTGGAAAGATTTCTTGTCCAGTGAACAAGTTTAAACTCTTTGTTTTTATGCAAACGGTATGAACTGGCACCAGTAATTATGACAAATTCTGGCAAAATAAAAGGAGCCTACATCAGCAACCCATGCTGACAGCGTCATAAGGCTAATTCCAATTTGGATTACATTAGTAAAAATCAATATGACAATGTGATAAACATAATATTGTGTTTGTCTGTAACCGCACTGACAGAGCAACTACTGTCTGTCTGACATGCTGGGGAGATTTACAGATTTCACTAAAGGTAGGACGGGGAAAGATGCACACGTGTTTGTTTACTCTAAATTTCATGTGTTTTTGGGGGTGCTGAGGAGATGAGACATGGAAGAGTTAGTGTCAATGAAAATTAAACTTGTACATGGCAACATTATGAATTTAAAGACTACACTAAGGTGAGTCAAAAAACATACACAAAGTATCTTGTCTCTCTGTGCTCACATGTATACTGCAATTTAATACAGATGAATTCCCAATAAAGCTTCTCCTCATATATTAGGGGAACTGTATGAAACATACTGTGTGTTTGGCTGAACTGTGTACAAAGCGTAGCGGTTCTTTATCTGCAAGTACCTTTTCATAATGGTGTGTCTTTATTTTTGTGTTTTAGTTTTATGATCTTTGTGAACTCTTCCGGACGGGTGGCCAGGTCCCAGATACAAATTATATATTCATGGTTTGTATCCTTACATTTGTTTTAGTGAGAGAAGCATCTATTTTAATGGATTCTTTCTTCGCTCAGTGATAATAAACCTCTCTCCTCTGTAGGGTGATTTTGTTGACCGGGGATATTACAGTTTGGAGACTTTCACTTACCTGCTGGTGCTGAAAGCCAAATGGCCTGACCGCATCACCCTTCTACGTGGCAACCATGAGAGCAGACAGATTACCCAGGTTTATGGCTTTTACGGTGAGATGAGATTTATTGAAGATAATGAAGAGGGATCCGCTGTTAAAGTGATTTTTGACATGCACACTTTCTGAACAATAATCACAACTATTTGTTTCCAAAATGTCTTGTCCTACAGATGAGTGCCAGACCAAATATGGGAATGCAAACGCCTGGCGTTACTGCACCAAAGTGTTTGATATGTTAACAGTAGCGGCTGTAAGTATTGAAGTGATACTGTTCCTTCTTTCTTTTTGTTTTGAAAGCCTGCCATATTCATTTTTTATACAATTCCAACATACCGTACTTTTCGGACTATAAGCCGCAGAAGCTAAATTGAATGATGTGTACATAAGCCGCACTGGACTATACGCCGCCGGTAACTGTCTCGCTCTCGTAATGTCCGTCTGTCTCGCTGTCGTTCTGTCTCTCGTACCACTCTCGGTTCCGCTTTTACTTTTGCGCGCTCCGTTAGCTGTAAAAATCCATAATTAGCCGCACCGTTATATAAGCCGCAGGGTCGAAAAATGGGGAAAAAGTCGCGGCTTATAGTCCGAAAAGTAGAGAGATAAAAAAGTAACTAGAGAATAAGTTATAAATATATTGAAATATACTGTTTTAGTGTTCATTCTAACTGCACTTAAGAGGTTAACTTAACTTAAAATAATAGTGCAGTGCCATGTCTAATTAAGGTAAAATATTGATATGATGAGTGGCATCAAGTCAGCAAGGCACTTTATAATCAATATTGTTAAGTCGACATGCTGATGCCAGCTTGTTGAATATGTCCGTAAAAGAAAGAAATTAAAGTACGAGAACCCCAAAGATGTGTTTAGAAACATTCTCACCATTCCATGGTAGAGTAGTGGAAATTTCAGTTTTTCAATGGTAAAAATGTCGTGGTCATGACTGTTTAATTTAACGGTAGCGCATCACAGATCTTATATTGGTCCCACTCCACAGTTGAGGCCGTATATATATAAATACACCTAGGGACATTCAAATTCAACATATTTCATGTTACCATACATTTCTCATGTTAAGTCAATAGGGTGTCTTTATTTTCATAAGAGATCATTTCAATAGAAGAACAAAAAATACATTTGTTCCAGCTTTAACAGATTTTCATGAGGTCAAAAGTTTTAATACACTCAGTTTTGGTTGTGTTGCCTTTTAATTGTTTCACCTGAATCAGATGCACCATCACCTCCAGGGTTCATGATATAGCAGGCCGGCAGGTCAGACACTCTCAGCTAAACATCCATTAGAAGTAGAATATGCTTCATGATCAATGACTGCTGGTGCAACAACTCCACTCTTCTTCGTAATAACTGTTCTCCCCACCTGGAATACATATCATACAACCACCAAAGAGAGTTCACATCTGTGATCCTAACGGGGGTCTACCCTCCACCTACACAGGTAACAGAGGTCAGGAGATCTGCAATATGAAAAGCAAAAACATCTCGTGCCACAGGAGTACAAATATCTTCCCAAAGAAGACGAAGAAATATTGAGAACTTACCAGTCACACAAAATATTCCAAAATACCACGAAGGTTGAACATGTCCTTGCTTGCTTTAAGAAATTGAACTTTACTTCACCCTCCAACATCTGAAGTCCAAATGTACCTTGCGAGAAATCTGTTCATCAATTTAAATCCTGCCTTTAATTCTAATAATCCCCTCAAGCTGTTCGGGATAGTCGATGATATGAACTATTGAACAACTCACTGTGCCTCTACGTCCACATCTGCTCACCAGCATTGCAAGTCATGTTTTTCTTCTTCCCACATTTTGTTTTTGTCAGTTGATGGACGAACAGATCCTGTGTGTACACGGAGGCCTCTCTCCCGACATCAAAACCCTGGATCAAATTCGAACCATTGAGCGGAACCAGGAGATCCCCCACAAAGGGGCATTTTGTGATCTGGTGTGGTCGGACCCTGAAGACGTCGACACCTGGGCCATCAGCCCCAGAGGAGCCGGCTGGCTCTTTGGTGCAAAGGTCACAAATGAGGTAGGTTTGTTTGACGAGTAGACGGCAACGTCTGGACAAATTAATTATCACGCTTTCAAACAATATATCACTGAGAGACACAATACACATACATAGTCACATTCTGCTGCACTAAAATGTGGCATTTATTTGTATTCCCCCTAAAAAGGATTTCATCGTGTGTTTTGGCTGCAGTATGATCAGCTCAGTCTGTTCCTGGTGCCAGTGTAACAATGGTGGATGACCGTTGATTTAGTTAACTCCTTGCAGATGCTACTAATTGATATCTTTGATTACCTGTTAATGCACAGTATGATGAGTCTGCACTCTTTTGACTGTAAAATGAAAACCAAAATACGTGAAAATACAGGTTAAACATATGGAAGGTTAACAAATAAAGAGAAACAACCACTTTGTAGTCACTTAGTAAGGTACACCAGGATCTGCCAGAACAGCTTCAATACACCTTGGCAGAAATTCCACTCTGGAACTCTACTGGAGGGACGAACGCGATTCCTCCAAAGGCCAACAGGTTCCTAACGATATCCAGGGAAACGCCCAGAATTGATGTTCCTATCACCGAAAAAACTTGGCAGACACCAGCAGAAAAGGCATTCGAAGGAATTTTCTCAGTGTAATCGAGGATCTTGTCAGGGAGATTGTGACATAATAGAAGGTTTTTTTTGGTGGTCAGAGTGTCGACGTTACAAACCACAGAAAGGCAATGGAGTGGCAGCATGTGACTGACGGTGTGAACGCTGCAGGCGCTAATGGTCGGATCATCTCCGAAAATTAATCTAATCTGAGTAATGAATGATCATACATTAAAATGTACATATTGACCTGTAGTCCTTTGGCATAGACAACGTTTATGTATGATGAGGAAGTATCAGGAATCCCCGGGCAGTCCCTGCTGGGGGGAGTAGTGACGCATTCGGGAGGTTAACATTGTGATTGCCTGCTGTTTTTACATCCAGGTAGTCAGATGCAACGTTTATTCATGTTTGGGAATTAATGATGGTAAATGATAAAGAACGGCCGTTATTGACAATTATGTGGAACGAAGTTGTGATAATTGAATTAATCAACTGTAATTGTATTGCACCATACAATACACAGCTGCAAGGTGCGTCACAAAACACAAATCACAGTAATTCACAGGGCAGAAAACAAACTAAACTCGTGATGAGTTCCTTTTTATAAATCCACTACACTTAGAAAGTGGTATTCTCCTTGTTTCGTGCGTACGCAATGGTTGTAAGTGATGCTCCTGGTATATGAAGGCCAGCGCATATGATTCACATCATTTCATTCTAATCATGTATGTAGAACTGCATTGTTGCTTCTACTTGTATTTATTCAGGTTTTTTATTTAATTCGTCACCTATCTGTAGGAACCACAACATACCGAATAAATTGGCTTTTTTCATGCAAGACATTTTGTCAACTTACTGTTTGTAATAATCAGAAATAAATATGTAAGTATATAAATCAGCACATAATGATGTGAATGATGGTTAAATGCATTTTAGCCGCTTTCTCTGTGGCTCAGTGTTGCTCTGTCAGAACCAGCATTAATATTATTTGTAACAACTGTGCTTTTCCTGCTACATCGGTACTTTTCCTGTCAAGGTCACGACTATAGTTCTAGTTTTTCTTTGTAAATATCCCGCCATATGTGTTATGCACACATGGAACAACGAATCAATAAAACACCAAATAAAGAAATCACCTTGATAGCTCACCTTGCTCAACATAATGAAGCTCAGGATTCATCAGGAAGATGTTTACATGAAATATCTAAGATGTCCTCTCTGTTTGAATCATTGCAATTTGACAGATTCTGTTAGCAGTGTATATGATTTTTCCTACGCCCTTATGAATTGTCCTGCACATCATCCTTAATCTCACAACAAATTCCATCGAGGTCAACGTCCATTGGGTGTAGGCAGACAATAGCCTGGGACTGAACTGTACAGAAGCTTCTCTTCTTCCGGACCTGAACATCAAAAGATGAGGAAGCAAACATGGTGAAGTGCAGTGGTGTCTGCAGTTCATTGTGGTCAGCGTCAAACAGATGATCCGTGTCTGCTTCTATACTGTGTGGTTGATTTTTAACACATACATAAAATACTTGTGAACACATGGAAGTAACAACTTTCAAACTGTTCCATAAGATTTCCTCCTTTCATTGCAAATACTTTTCAGCTCGACAAAGAAGAGGTGATGTTTTTTGTGTTTTAACATTTACCCTCTCTCCTCTCCAATTGTCTCCCCAACTGCAGTTTGTTCACATCAACAATCTGAAGCTGATCTGCCGGGCGCATCAACTCGTCCATGAGGGCTACAAGTTCATGTTTGATGAGAAGCTGGTGACCGTATGGTCGGCTCCTAACTACTGCTATCGCTGCGGCAACATCGCCTCCATAATGGTCTTCAAAGACGCTAACACAAGGGAGCCAAAGCTCTTTAGAGCAGTGCCTGATTCTGAAAGGGTTATTCCACCCCGAACAACAACACCTTACTTCCTGTAAACAGATAAAAACTATACAATTCAGCCATTCAATCAGTGCACAGACACCAGGGAGAGTGGCAACAGCACTTGTGAACCTGTATGAAGTTTCTTTAGTAAATTTAGAGTATTTACAGTGCATTTCTTGGTGCCAACTGTCAATGTTTATTCCCAGTCTGTACATTTAATGCCATTATTCTGCAGCTTTAATCAGAAACTGCATCCCGGATTCAGCGTGAGGCTATATGTTGCTTATATAGGGATGCGCTACACATTGAGCATCAGGCACCACCCAAAAGGTTTCTGAAGTCTGTCAGTAAGGAGAAAATGGTAGTAACCTCTGAGATGCTGATGGCAATAAAAGTGTAACTTAATGTTAATACTGGTGATGTCTACTGTTGCTCATCAGTCAATACACTAGTGAATTTACCCTTGTAAAATGTTCATATTTCCAGATCTTTGTTGTACTGTACAATAAAGAGTCACTCATCTGAACAAATTGCAGGTGTAGTGTTATGTACATGGTTTGATTTTATTTTCTTATATATTAAAGTTGGGTATAAGATCACGACAAAACTGCACAAAAAAACAAGTTGTCTTTTCTGAAAAAGTTTCAATTGATTTATCCTATTAGTATTATGTGACCTTATATTAATATGAGATTTGATGTTTAGAACTTGTTATATCTGTACTTTCAGTACTGTTGAACTCCTCATACTTAAAAATTCCCTGTTGCTTACAGATTTGCAATCAACTCGTCACTCTTGTAATTATGTTTTTCCGTGTATTGCCATACTTTTTTAAATAAAAAAGGCTACAATTTGACATCAATGAATGTATGAAGGGCAAATATGCATTCAAAGCAACTAATAAACCTTATAGGATAGTTAACGACGTTTTCAGTTAATTACACCAGCTGACTCACGGCATTAACACAATGGAAAGGTTGCATTGTGTTTTCAGATCACATCCTTTGATGTGCATCATCTATTGTTATGTACAAATTCTGTAAAGCATGATTAGGTTTCATGATAGTGATGTCCTATATTCAAAATTTAAAATTAGAATAAAAAAAAAAAAAGGACACTAATAAACCCATGGTCCATATGTTAGTTCCTCCCTTGATAGTGTACGTGGGCTGTAAGGCCCGACACACGGCCAGAGCAATGTTGCTATGTGGGACATTTATGCACTAATGTAGATTTCCCTTTGCACACAGACAGTGAAGCATGAAAACTTGTGAGTGAAAGCTGAAGGTCAATGTCACTGAGCACCAATGATGGAGGAACATTTCAATCGTCCCCACTAAAGAAAAGGCAACAACCTGGCTTGATGTGTGAAACTGAAATGTAAAAAAGTTGTTACTCTTGCTCTTGATGTTACTTGAATGTTGAATCCTTTTAAAAAAATGCCTCCCTATTTCTAACAATTAAGTGATATTTGATCAGACAGCAAAAATGGTTTTGAAATGTCGTGTTGTCGTTTGACCAAGAGGAGATCCGTGGTAGTTAAACAGAATTACTACACTGTATAAGAGTGAAGTTATTGATAATTTTTCCAAATTCAAATTCCCTTAAACTGTGCAAAAGCACATTTTCACGCTGCACTGTGTCGTACGAGTAGCAGGATCCCATTAGTGTAATGTATTTTTTGACACCACAATGTGTAATGCTGAGGTTATCAAATATTTCTTCAATTGCTCCTTAGGTGTTGCAGTTTGTACATGTACACCCCACCCCCCACACTAACGAACTCCTGGCAATTGGCTGTAGTAGAAATCAAAGACTATATAGAATGACGTGAAAATAAGATTATATCTCTTTTTCTATCTTACTCACAAACTATTTGACATTCTGCTTCTTCCGTTTGTCGTTGCTGCAACAGCATGGCCAATATTTGTATGATGGAACCAGGTCAGGTCTCCTCCACACACATTTTATTACCAATAAAGTCAAGGAAGTCTCATTTTGCATATTTCATGTCCACTATCAGTATATGTGAATGTTTTAAACACAGCAGGTTGACTCAAAGCGCCTCCTGCTGGTGTGGAGATGGAATTCCTCAGTGAGAGATTTAAAAAATATACATACAGTACACTGTGTGTGTGTGTGTGTGTGTGTGTGTGTGTGTGTGTGTGTGTGTGTCTGACTCACTGTAAATATTTTATTCAGTTTATTTTCCTTTTTTTTCCATGAAAATTATTTTCTTACGTTGGAGTAAAAAATGATTTCAAGTTTTCCACCATGTCTGTAATTCAGTGGTCAGAAATTTATCGAAATTTCAAGGGCCCAGAGACAAAAATATTTGTATACTCTGCATAGATAATTTCCCCCTAAAGGAAGAAATGTAAACGTTATAGTGCTTTCAATCCGCAGCTTTCCTGTTCACTTGTATTTGTTCACGGGGCAGTCCTGCCTGATCCAACATGGCGGCGACGTTGACGTGTCTTAACAGCGGGCCGACGCAGTCGATGCGGCGGTTACGTGGACGTCTTCTAGCCAATGAACAGAGTTACATCCGTGACGTCTCGTGTCTCCCGTGTTGGGGTGATTACGTGTAGCTCTCCCCTACAGTTGGCTAGCTTGTCAGACCAGACAGCACTCGCGATTTCAGACTGGCAAAACGACAGCTAACGTTATTTCTGGAGTATATACAAAGAAAGGACACTTAAAACTCCACGGACTGATACAACTTATCCAAGTTGATATGGTAAGAGGAAGTCGAATTCAGTGAGCGAGCAAGCTATCGACTGCTAACATCATTCGGTGGTGGTAAGGTTAACATTAACACTCATTGTTATGGCTAGCTGGCTAAGTTAGCTGTCTGTCAGAACAGTCTAACAATGTAACTTAAATTTACATTTCCAAATTAGATGTATTCACAAGACTTCGTTTCCACGTAAAAACCATTGAGACCTGACATGTCTGCACATTGACAAGAAGGTTGAGTTGAATTTGACGCTGTAACGTTAATATTTAGTTCTTAAGTTTGGCAGGAATTTTGGCTTTCCAGATGATTAGGTTCTGTTAATGGCAGAATTTCTGGAATTTTTGTTTTAAACAATATGAAAAGCACAGGACTTGCAGTCTTAAAATATTTAAAGGTCTTCAGTTTGTTTTACAAAAGAGGCCATTAGAAGGTTTACATCTGCTTTGAGTTAAGTTATGATCAGGAAGGTATTTGACAACTATGAGAATCCTTTATGTCCAACACAGTGGCAGGTTGTCTGTCTATCTATCTATCTATCTATCTATCTATCTATCTATCTATCTATCTATCTATCTTGCTGATGTCATTTTAAATAATTTTCTCTCTGATGTTTCCAGATGTAGCAGAATGGATCTGCTACGCTATTCTTCTTTTGGACAGCACTGGATCGGTACACATATCTGTCAGAAGAAGGAGCTGTGAAGTCCATGCATTGCGTGGCGTCCCATACTCCCCAGAAGCTGCTGTTTGCACTCTTAAAGAGAAACTGAAAGGACAGAAATGTTTGCCAAATTGAAGAAGAAGATTGCAGAGGAGGCAGCCACAGCACCACGCAGCGGTGTTCGTATACCCCGCACCATCAGCAAGGAATCCATCACCTCACTGGGGGCAGACTCGGGGGATGACTTCGTAAGTACTTAATTCAATTCATTCACATTTGTATAGCCCACAATTACAATGACATACCTCAATGGGCTTTTACTGTCTGTACAGTACAACATCCTCTGTCCTTAGATCCTCTCTTCGAGTAAGGAAAAACTCCCCCAAGAAACCCTGTTAGCAGAGGAAAAAAAGTGGAAGAAACCACAGTTCTCCAAAGAAGAGGGATCCCTCTCCCTCTTTAGAGCAAACATCTCCATACTTGATTTGTTACTGAATGAAAGGAGAAGATGTTCCTAAGCTGTAGCCAATGAAGGCGAAGTGCCTCTTTTTCTACAGCTTTTAAAGTTCAGTCTTAATTTGGCAGTAAGCTCAGCCTCCACTACAGCAGATTGGTCCAGATTGGACCATAATAGCGTGTACTCTGTGAGTACATTTAATGAATATCTTTTCCATAGATATAGTCTGTTCCTTTAAAGGACTGCAGCTGAGTCCTCTGTATGCACCGTCATCTCAGACCACCCTCAGTGTGATCACACAGCATTTCTATGTTTGTCGATGGTCTATGTGTCAGACCTGCTAGAGAGTGCTGTGATATTCAGTCCAGTCGTTTAAATGTCAGAGATTCTCTGGCAGCGGCTGCTGATGTTGATGGCTGTGGTCCAGTTGCATTAGTGATCCCCTCTGTGGCTTGATAAGAGCCTTTTACTGCCTCTCTCATGCAATGAACCCGAGGGACCGTCCCATTGTGCAACATCGATGAGCATCACATCTCTACCATTATCATGTGTACAAAAGAATAAATAGCAGCAAGGACGGATCAATAATTTAAACTCCAATACTTTAAGAATTCTCAGTGCAGAATCAGAAAAATGATTAAGAAAACTAAATCCATTTATATTTCAATACTCTGGTAGTGGAAAGGCAGAGGTATTTATGGAGGTTGTCAGGTTACAATAACTCGTAGAGAAACTTTCTCCTCGTATTTAATCCATTACACTGCTTTTACTCCAGATGTCATGTGAAGCAGATTGAAAATTAAAATGAAGTGATAAGGGATTGATATTCTTGTCATGTTATTCATCGATTATATCTTCCATCTAAAGAAGTCCTGTAATTATAATAACGTGAACCTTTGTGAAATAGTCACCAGTCAGGCAGTTCTAGGTAGCAGTGCCTGGGTGTGACGGAGGTGAATTAAAGGGCTGGTCTCTTGTACTGAGTACACACCTGGCAGGCAGATACTGGCCTATGTCAGAGCTGTCAGTGTAACATGAAGCCATGTTCAGTCATTTTTATTCGTATGTCACTTAAAATCAGACTCACTAATGACTTTGGTTAGTATTTAACAATCATTCTTTTTGATTCTGACTTCCAGTTTCAGACAGTTTTGCAGTGTAAGCAGGGATGTATTAGGGTTTTGTTCCTCTATGTTCATAGTGTCTCAGGAGAAATGTTGCAGTCATATCTGTGTTAAAGCTCCTTTTTTTTTTTTTTGGCTCTATCCATTATGTCAGTATCCCACTATCCCTCGCAGTGGAAGTAAGACTCCTGAGGCTGTATCGGAGTCTCAGCTGCACATGGCTAAATTATTTAGGGCTGTCTTAGTTTCAGAGAAAAACACTGCCGGACAATATGTGACACTGTGTCTCATCGTGGTACAGTGACAACTTGGTAGTGTGCAAGCTACCATTTACCTACCTGTTCCTAACTGGTCGCACCTTCCCTCCAACCAGTTTTACATATTTAATCATGACGAAGGTTATTGGTCCTGTGCCATGTGTTTACAGTAACTTCTTAAACTTAGGTGGGACAAGTAGCCTTTGGAGGAATGTTTGTGCTGGCGAAGGGAACAAGTTACTCCTGAAGCCTTCAAACTTTACTGCTCAGTTATTTTGGGCTGTTAATGATCAGCTGTATTTAGTTACTACTTTAAATGTTATAATCTAGTAATGATTCTAAGTGCATATTAATACTGTCTGTGTGTCTCCAGGCGTCTGATGGGAGCAGCTCCAGGGACGACCTGCCCGCGCAGCTCCTCAGAAGGAATGATCAGATCCGTAGGTTGGAGGCCAAGCTCTCAGGTAGGACGTGTCAGACGCAGGATAAACAGCTAGATGAATTAAGTCTGTATTTTTGAGGAAAGGAGAGAACTTTATTTTTTAAACCCAAGCACAGCTTGTATCTGCGATGCAAAGGCCTGGAAACAACAGACGATATCAGAATTTAATTAAAGGACCAAATCATGAACGTCACGTCATGGAACCTGAAGCAGATGACCACATGCCCCAGCAAACCACAGCCACACTCACATTGAATTAAAAAAACGTTATTTTGTTTGGGGAAAAAGATCCAATCTCAAATATTCGGCACAAATGATTTGAACCTTTTATTAACTTCAGCGTTTCTCCCAGACAAGTTTTCAGGCTCGCTGGCCAAGTCGCTCTTATTAGTCTTGAGAAGTTGTAGCATTAACTCACCAACCAATAAATCTAAACTGTACACATAAGGGTCCGTGTTTTGCCTTATTGAGCCGACCAATCCGTAAGGCTTGGCTGTGCTTGAACTTCAAACATACCTGGGGAGATGTAGCTTGTGTGTAACACCGCCAGCTGTAGCAACACTGCACTGCTATGTTGTACTGTACTGTGTTGTACTGTCAGTTTAAAGGACATCTGCCATCGATTCACAGTATGAGCCAGTTTATCAGAGTTAAATGAATATATCCAAATTGCATATGATTTATTTCAGTCCTTCCAAGATATAAACCTGACCAGGCGCTAGAACGCTTACAGTGGTCTTTCTTGTTAAATAAGATGATATCAATGACCGATCAGTTATTGATGTTTAAACTTTTACTGGTTGTTTATTCAACATGCAAAATTCTTCACATCTTTTTAGTTTTAGGGAGTTTTACTTCACAGCTCCTCGTCCGTCCTGATGGCTAATGTGACTTTTCAACCCTACAAGAGGTTAAATGTGTCTTTTTAACCAGTGTGGTTTTCACAGATAAGAAAATCATTAGTAGTTTTATCCTCCATTATTTCTCAATTAAGTTTTCCCTTTTGTTGTCTCCCTTTCCTTTTGTTCCTTTCCTCTCTATCGTCATCTTCCTGTTCTTTCATCTTGTTTGGGTTTTTGTGCGTGTGTGTGTTTGTGTTTGCGTGTGTGCGTACTGTTGATACAACATTCCTTCACCCTACTTCCCAACACTAGACTACGCTGAGCAGCTACGAATTATGCAGAAGACCAAGGACAAGCTTGAAATTGCGTTAGAAAAGCATCAGGATTGTACGTACCTCTACTCTCCTCCAATGACTTTCCTTTGTCTCATCTGTCTTGTCAGCTGTAATAACCCTCATCAAGCACGTCATCGCCGTCTACCAAGTGCTTCAGGAGTTTGCTTTGCTGGTGCTGGATGGTTTTTCCTTTAATGTTAAGATCCACCCTCAGATCTTTTAAACTGCTGCTTGCTCACTACATTGAGTTCCTTATGTTCTTTTTACGTTATTTGTGTTATGAAGTTGCGTTCACTTGCCTACCGGTAGATGTATTTGACTTTGACAACACCTCCCAGAGATGTGATCTAAATCTGTGGATTTCTCTGTCAAGCCCTTTTAACATTTAATGAGTTGCGATAATATCAATTATGAACCTAAACACTTACTTTCTGTTTGGTTACAATACCAAGCTAACATGTCGACAGCGTCGTTCTAATGAAACACATCGACAACTGAGTTGTCTCTAGTCTTTCATTTAAGGTATTTAACAACGTTTACTGTTCACTTGTATAAAGTCAATGAAAGCTGAACATTGATCACACTAACATAATTCATTTCATTAGAAATACAGGATTATTGACAATTATTAATGACCTGTGATTCAGAAAGATCAGGGAAGACTTGTTTTCCTTATAACTTTCAATTTAGCCACTTTATCAGATTAACAATAGAAATGGCAACCTGAACTGTCCTGTGTAAATCAACAGTGTTTCTGTTGTGTTGTAGTCAGTCGTAGATGAGTCGTGCATGCGGAGTGTAAAGAGCCGTGCGTATTTCAACACAGAACATCATCCTTCCCCTCCAAGTGTTGTTGAGATCAGACCAAACCAGACCTTAACCACAGCGTCACAAAGCAACATGATTTTCCAGAAACGATATTCAGCTGTTTTTGAAGGCGCTATTACTGCCGGATTTCTTTCTGCCTGCATCAGCAACACTGTCACATGTCACATGTCACATGTCACATGCAACGGAACAACATGGCTGTTAAATGATTTGCTGTTAGTGTGGCTCCAGTGGTTCACTTCTTTTCAAAGGATGTGATCAGCTGTTTGAGCCAGGAGCTCATGTAGGTTTGTTTGTGCAGATGAACCTTAGTATATTATTACGTGCTGTCCATAGACTGTATAAAAGAGCTGCCACAACGTCGCCCCATTGTTTTGTGAAAAGACCCAAGTTATGCCTTTTTGCTGTTATCGTCTTGTGTTTTTGCAACTGGGGGTGTATGGGAAACATTTTTTAGCATTCGCTAGCTAGGATGGATACAGTTGTGTGAAAAAGTGTGTGTCCCTTCCTGATTTCTCATTTTTTTGCACGTTTGTCACTTAAATGTTTCAGATCAAACAAATTTAAATATTAGAAAAAGATAACAAGTAAACACAAAATGCAGTTTTTAAATGAAGGTTTTTATTATTAAGGGGAAACAATCCAAACCTCCATGGCCCTGTGTGACAGAGTGATTCCCCCTAAACCTAATCACCAGTTGGGCCCCCTCAGCAGCAACAACTGCTACAAGTGTTTGTGATAACTGGCAATGAGTCTTTTCCAGCTGTGGAGGAATGTTGGTCCACTCATCTCTGCAGGATCGTTGTAATTCAGCCACGTTGGAGGGTTTGAGCATGAACCACCTTCTTCAGGTCCTGCCACAGCATCTCAGTGGGGTTCAGGTCAGACTTTGACTGGGCCACTCCAAAGTCTTCATGTTGTTTTTCTTAAGCCATTCAGAGGTGGACTTGTTGGTGTGTTCTGGATCATTGTCCTGCTGCAGAACCCAAGTGAGCTTCAGCTCGAGGTCACCAACAGATGGCCGGACATTCTCCTTCAGGATGTTTTGGTAGACAGCAGAATTCATGGTTCCATTTACCACAGCAAGTCTTCAGGTCCTGAAGACCATCACACTACCACCACCGTACTTTACTGTTGGTAGGATGTTCCTTCTCTGAAATGCCCTGGTACTTGTACACCAGATGTAACGGGACATCCACCTTCCAACAGTTCAACTGTTGTCTCGTCAGTCCACAGAGTATTTTCCCAAAAGTCTTGAGGATCATCAGGATGTTTTCTGGCAAACCTGAGACGAGCCTTTCTGTTCTTTCTGCTCCGCAGTGGTTTTGGTCTTGGAGCCATGTTTGCCCAGTCTCCTTCTGATGGTGGAGTCATGAACACTGACCTGAACTGAGGCAGGTGAGGCCTGCAGGTCTTTGGATGTTGTTCTGGGTCTGTTGGGACCTCTTGGATGAGTCGTCGCTGCTCTCTTGGGGTCCATTTGGTCGGCCGGCCCCTCCTGGGAAGGTTCACCACTGTTCCAT
>CAAKHC010019328.1:2292-13690 GCA_901007825.1 Macroramphosus scolopax | reverse complement strand
AATAAGGATATGATGACTCCCAGATTACTTCAGACACAATTTGATCCAACGTTCTCATCTCTGTGTTTTTATTGTGTCTGTTCCAGAGTGTGAGTGCAATAAATGTGGCACATCCTCATGTGACGAGCGAACAGGACTCTGTCACTGCAAGCCAGGCATCACTGGAAGACTCTGTGACCAGTGTGAGGTGAGAGGAAACATGTTTGGTCTGTCAGGTTCCATGTGAGGCAGGTGTATTATAACCTGGGTCTGTCTGTATTTTCCTGGCCAATGTTCTAGTGCAGTGGTCTTCAACCGGGGGTCCGCGACCCCTAGGGGGTCCGCGGAGGTACTGCTGGGGGTCCGCCAACTTAAAAATAAAATAAAGGCAATTTTAACCAAAAAAATATGAGTTTAATTTTTTTTAATTATTATTATTTGATTGAGATGATTAAGAACATGTCATTAACATGCAATAATAATATACTTTTGACGAAATCTATTTAGTCTACCCAGTCAGAAATTGGTTAATACAGTGAAATAAGCTGAATAAAATACATTTAAAAGTTATTATAAGTCAGGCTTATATTTAAAAAAAAAAGGTGGGGGGGGGGGGGGATTTCAAGTGGGGGTCCCTGCTCTGTTTTTCTCTCATCCAAGGGGTCCCTGGGCTAAAAAGGTTGAAGACCCCTGTTCTAGTGTATTGGACATGTACAAGCACCTAAGTGATCATATATGAATGTTTAAGTGACAGCTGTCATCAAATCAAAGTGACAAAGAAGTTGTTTACTCTGATGACGTCCGTGAGTAAAGATGTTGTTTGAGTCGTGTTTAGAACTTTAAACACTGTTCGTTTCCAGCATGAAACACGACTTTCACTGGGAGAAAAATGCAACTGGTTTCATTGTGATACAATTGAGACTCCTGTACGTTTGTACCTCCTGTACCAAGTCCTGTTGGTCTTGTGTGACTTATGAGATGGAAAGAGGGAACCACGGTTTGTTTCTGATTCCGGTTGTTACTGTAAACATTACAATGGTGAAACTATATGTCCTTACCTTCACCAAGTGTTTTATCTGGAACGGGGCCTGTCACATGAGATTTAGGAATTATTAGGAAATGACCTACACTGTTGTTTATGTATGAGGTTATTTTCATGTGTGAAAAGTGTTATTGCTGTCAAAACAATTCCAGAAGACTTTCAGTGTATTCAAATATTAAAGCAGCTATAAATTCGTAATTCATAATTTTTTCACAAAATTATTACTTAACCTACAGTAAATAACAAAGTATCGGCGGAAGCTGATTGTTTAGCTGTCTGATTTCCATTTCAATATTTTGGTTGATTCTTATCTCAGCTGTGGTTTACGTGCACAGCAAACAGCTGTTTCTGAAGAAAACCCCTAAAATCCACATTACACTCCCTGCTCAGTACCAAAGGGAAAAAATGATTCCAATAAAACTTGCACACTTACGACCTGCTATCTGAATACAGATACAGATAGTACTGTTCGAGACACCGATGAAGGAAGATGACTCTCCGCTCTTCCCCAGTTAGCGACTAGCTGGTTAACATAGTGGAGCATTTAAGCACTGAAGAGACATAACAAACACAGAGCTCATAGAGAGTGAATATGGGATTTACTCTGACAGATTGAAATGAAATGATAACGTTGCTTCCAAACTGTTGGATGTCAAAACCATGAACTGTTACTGGTAACCAACTGGTAATGTTAGGCAGTCAGCTGTGAAGGAAGAACTGAAATGTGTGCACTACAACAAATGTACAAATATGTACACAAGCATTGACAGCAGTAGAACAGTAAAGGAAGCAGTTGAGATGTAACCTAAAGCGTGAAAAACTTGACTGGTTTGGATGTTCTGACTTGCTGACATCCCCCGTCTGACGACATCGCCTTGTTTCTAGACCTCAACACTATGTGTGTTTGTGGATTATGCACAAATGAATAGTAATGAAATAATAATAATGAAAATGAGGGTTTAACACGGACAACACATTGCTTTTTATTCCTGTAATCTAGGAGGGTTACTCAGGTTTCTCCAGCTGTCAGGGTTGTCGGAGGTGTGAATGCAGATCAGCTGCTCTTCATCCCACCTGCCATCCTCTCACTCACAGCTGTCTGTGCCGCCCGGGGTCTGGAGGTCGTTACTGCGAGCGCTGCCTCCCAGGGTATTGGAACTACAGCCCCTCTGGCTGCCAGAGTAAGTCCTTCATATTACATGTTCTCTCAGTCTCTTGATGAAATTTTCCCAGACCATTTGTTGTAACATTCAGTATAGACAACGTTTCCCCAGAGCAAATGTTGACTCAGTATTCGTGTTCCCACGCCCTCTACCACAGTAGTGTGCATGATGTCAGTGAAGCATCTGCTGAGAACTGTTAATCTTTGGCAGGAGAGACCATCCGGTCCAAATATATACACACACACAGCTGCTAAACACATCAATCTCACACAAGAAAAGCCACAAGACAGATGTGCAGGCCTCAAGCCAAGAAAGCATCTGTACAGAATCTTTGCCTTCATGATGTCTACCCGTTTTTTTCAGAGTGTGACTGTGAGAGCAGTCACTGTGATATGCATACCGGAGAGTGTCTGTCGGAGGCTGCAACGGTCAATCTGTGCAACATCAGTAAGAGGAGTTAACAACTACAGCAGAGACCCTATTCAAGCAAAGATCATTTAGAAATCACAAAACAGAAAACGCTGTTTCATCTGTAATCTACTTATGTAACTTGATTATAGGTTGTGATGAATGTATTTGGCATCTAATTGGAGATCTACGGCTGTCCAATAAAACACTGGACCAGCTGAGAGTCGGAGTGTTGAACATCTCCACTGGGGCTGCCGCCAACGACAGACTCAAATACTTTGATTACACTGCTAATCGCCTGCAGGTACATGTACACAGAACCATAAGCATATATCCAGTGTTGATCTGTAGCCAAATTAGACACAGATGATGCCATGAATTGGTTTCACTAAAAATAGGAATCACTGCATGACAGCAATTTCTGGAATGCAGTGAACATCCCAGCTCAACCTTTTATCAATTTTAGATTTCCTTTAAATTGCATTTCTGTTCTATAATAACTTTGTATGATAATTGAATGTAATTGATTTGTTACCAGACTCACTTTCAAAGCTGGAGAAACAAGTCATCTCTAATGAGAGCCGAGACTGGGCAGCTGGAGAACGCCACAGAGGACATGGTGTCAGACATCGACAAGCTGGGAGAATATGTCAGCAAAGTTTTATGCCTCATTTACTTCACATGAATCATTTAAGGGAATACGGTCCACTGAACTTTAGGGTTTGAAGTTTAGAATTGTAGAATGTTTACAAAATACATAGTTTAGCTGTCTATAATGAAAACTTGATTTTGATTCAGTGCATTAACTGAATATACTATATGTTTGTTTACAGTGTGTGGATTAAACTTTACACTGCGGGACAGGGAGTGGAAAACAGCCTCTAAAGCTTGACCTGAGTTGTTAAAGCTATTCCAAACCTTTAGTAGTATCAGCCACTGATTGATGCCTTATTATCATTATTCACAATATGAATGTACAAGTGCACGTTATGACTGGTAGAGTCTGTATGTCTGTAGGTGTGTGTATACATATGTCTGCAGTAGGTGGGTCGGGGCATGTATGCATATAGGAAGGTACTGTATGTGAGAATGCAAATATGCGTATGTATGGAGGTGGGTGGTGTACTGTATGCATGAACATGGATGATGGAGGTGGGTGGTGTACTGTATGCATGAACATGTATGATGGAGGTGGGTGGTGTACTGTATGTATGAACATGGATGGTGGAGGTGGGTGGTGTACTGTATGCATGAACATGGATGATGGAGGTGGGTGGTGTACTGTATGCATGAACATGGATGATGGAGGTGGGTGGTGTACTGTATGCATGAACATGGATGGTGGAGGTGGGTGGTGTACTGTATGCATGAACATGGATGATGGAGGTGGGTGGTGTACTGTATGCATGAACATGGATGATGGAGGTGGGTGGTGTACTGTATGCATGAACATGGATGATGGAGGTGGGTGGTGTACTGTATGCATGAACATGGATGATGGAGGTGGGTGGTGTACTGTATGCATGAACATGGATGATGGAGGTGGGTGGTGTACTGTATGCATGAACATGGATGATGGAGGTGGGTGGTGTACTGTATGCATGAACATGGATGGTGGAGGTGGGTGGTGTACTGTATGCATGAACATGGATGGTGGATGTGAAAAAATGTCGTGATTGATTGAATAGATTGTGCTGTGGTCTGACAGGAGGACGTGGTGGAGGCTCTGGGCAGCAGGCTGGCTGAGGACACACTGCAGACCTTCACGCTGGCTGAACAGCTAAGCATGAATCTCACTGACCTCAACATGCGCATTGAAGGTACGAGAGAGCTCTGCTCAAGTACAACTGACTCCTCGGTTCTATCCATGTGAATGTTGTCAGTATTTCAAATGTTGACGTTAGGGTCTTGCTTAAAGACTGATGATAACGTTTGCTCACTAATGCGTCACAACACTGTTTCATCATGTTCAACGTACCTTATACAGCCTTAAATCTAATATTAGAATCTTACTCTGAAAACGTTTCAAAATAACTTTAAAAGTAAGTATGTTTTTATACCTTAGTGTGAGAAAAACTTTGGATCATAAAAGTCATACTTTGTCGCTCTCTTTGCATTGCCTCACAGACCTGGTGTATTAAAGGGCCACAATTGGACCCTCTAAAACTAGCAATATTGTGATTTTAACACTATACACGCCATATATTCAAATATGAAGACATACAGTGGGTACTTGCTCATTTAAATCTAGATTTTAAGGGTAGATGCTTGTTATTGTCACCAAACCATTAACCTGTCAAATACAGATGAAGTCCAGCAACAGTGAAGAAGTGCGTGGAGGGTGTGAGCCAACAACTCGGGGTGCAAATACTCCTGTTCAGAAAGTTCCACCTTGTTTCCCCTACTTTTACCGGTTCTCTTTAAAAGACATAAAAAATCATATAAAGTCCTCATAACCTAAATTATCAGGGGATCATTTTAGACACTGATAATCCAAGAAAATGACTTTTCAGCTTTTCAGAATAAATAAACACACAAGTGGTCACACAGTTTTTGGATGTACAACATAAATGTGTTCATGTAGTTTTTTGTCATTGTGTGCAGAAATGATTCACGATTGGGAGCTCTACAGCGTTCACCAGGATGTGGAACCAGAAGTGGTCCGACAGAACATTGAAGTGGCCCAGGGAATGGTGACTTGGATGAGAAAACTGATCCTGTCCCCTCAAGAGCCTGTCGCCACTGACGAATCCACTGAAGCCCATGACCGTGAGGAGATACAGCTCACACAAACACAGCTGCATTACATCCAAAATGTACACACTCGTTAAAACCTATTCATCCAAATCCAAATCTACTTTGCTCTAATCAAATGCAGACCACACGTTGAAAATGTCATGTAAAATGATGATAGTCACTCAATGTTTGCTTATTGTGATTAGTAGCCGGGGCTTTGAGTATGGCTCAATATTGGCGTGTGGATGAAATCAGGCTAAGATTCTTATCAAACATCTGAAGTTCGGGAAAGATAGAAAAAGTATAGTGGCAAAACATGAAAACTCGCACATGTCCACGACATCGCTGTTACCTGAGCAGGTGACAAGTCTGAGTTCCAAGTTCTTTGTGTTTGGGGCACCACGGAGCCTGCTGACCACGGCGTATGTTGCACAAAAATCTTCACGACCCCTGACACGTGGGTTTTTAAGCATGTTTTAGCCCCCATAAATCAGGTTAATTTTGGTCAGGTTAACTTCCTATCTTACAACACAGACAAGAAATGCAAAGAGTTTTATGCATTATATTAAAACCCGATTTGTATTGATAAGCAAACATATGGGAAAGATTGGATATGCACACATATGGACACAGAAAATCAGGATCTTTGAAAAGCTCACAAACACATGGACAGTATATTTTCTAAAGACTTACTATCATGAGTCACTCAAATGTGACACCAATAAAGCAACTGTTACTAACTGTTTCCAGTGCTGAGGCATGTCAGCCAGTTGGAGAAGAAGTTGATGATCACAGAAGGCCGCCTCACCCCTGTCAATCAGGTTCTATCTCAATTCCTGACCAAGCTGTCAGATGCTCAGAACTTGCTCCAGAAAGCAGCCATCACCATCCAGGAAATGGAGGGCACGAACAAAGCAAACATCCTCAAATCCCAGAGATATGAGGTGAGTGTATTGCGAGGGAGTGTGCTGCCCCTTCTACCAGTGATTCAAATAGTGGACCTCATTCACCAGGTATTCTTAAGAAATTTGAAATCTACACAATTTTGAAAGACATTCGCCAATATTTTGTTATTTGGGATTAGTTCTTGGCTAAGACCAAAATCTATGCACACTCAAGAGCACACAATCTTCAATTCTACAGTTGTAAAATATAGGATTTAATTACAATCTGAATTGTACTATTAAGTAATAACAATATTAATATGAATTAAAGCTGTAAGCAACGTTGATTAGGTAGCGAGATTCTTCATGTGTTTAGGACAAGTTGACAAGTCAATGCTTGGTACAGGGTGAATGTGTGACTACATTTTGGTGGTCCTAGCTGCATGTCAAGACCCTCAAACAGGAGTGAATGTACATCTGGAAGAATAAATCACAGGAGGTGATCCTTATGGAACAGACCAGAGGTTGACCCAGATGCAGCACACAACTCAAAAGGTCTAGTTCGTAATTCCCTGACAAACGGGAACCTTTTTGACAATGTAGTAACCAAAACACTTTGTCGCTTTTTGTCACCCCAGATGTTGGGTAAAAAAAGTCCAACTTTCTCAAGACCAGTGTATCAGATCAGCCAGGAAGAGATCCAGGTGCAGCGCCAAATGACAAATTGGAACCTTTTTGACATTAATGACATCATCATCAGAATTGTCGAAACGCTGTCATTTGTCACTAATGACAAATGAGAACCTTTTTAACACAGTAGTAACCAAAAATCTCCCTTTCTGGTCGACCCCGATTGCACAAAGGTTCCAGTTTGTCAATTGCCCCACGGCGCCACTTAGCCCACCCGGGGCACCCGTGGGTGTCACTGCCAGCAAAGTTCCCCCGAATGTCAAAAAAAAGTTCCTGTTTGTCAATGCTACATGGCACCAACCCGGCACAGCACCGGTTTGACATCATGCTATGTGACGAAAACAATTCCACCACTGCAGTCAGGTGTGGGGAGTCAGATGATGGATCAATTAAAAAACAGCAGCAGATATGTTAAGTTCTGCTTCTAATAACAAAATGTTTTCATGTTTGTCAACCTGTCTCTCAGGAAAAGCAGCAAAGGCTTTCAGAGGACCACACTGCTGTCAACAACACCCTTGAAATAGCCAAGGACTTAATATCTGAAACAGAGGGGGCCGTAGCTGAGATGGCTCTAATGGTGCAGGTAAGGCCTGCAGGATTGTGAGGACCTATGACTTACTTCATAAACTGGGATCAAAGGTGAAAATGAGAAACTGCTGTCTGCTTGGTTTTCATGCACAAGATTTAATGGCTTATAGAATGAGAGTGTGCGACTTAATATAATTACAGGACTGCCATTGGTTACAGTAACTCAGGGACTTCATGGAAGTTTTTTCATGCTTTTTTTTAAAGAATTTGTTTAGCATATATTGATTTTAAGCAGCTCTCCCTCGTACTCAAGTAGCTCTCTGTTGAGTTACTTTGACTGGAGTTGCCTGCATGACCAAACGACAGTCCTAGAATTGGCACGTTGGTTTTTCTGTGAATGTGTGTGCATGTTCTCAGAAATGCAAGTCGGTGAAACTTTCTTTCAAGTAACAAGTAATACGAGAACAATGAATCCGTACTCATATGTGCTGACAGAATGTAACTGAATACCATGCTGCAATTGATGGCGCCAGCCAAAAGCTGATGGAGAAGATGGAGCGATTCTCATTGGCTGACAGAGCCCTTGTTCAGCGGGCTGGTGAACACGTGGAGGAGCTGGAGAAACAGGCCAACCAACTTGAGGAGTAAGACACATTTCACAGAAAACATTCCATAAGGCCAAAAATATGGCAGTTCCGAAAAACAATACTTAAAAAGGGTCCAAAAATATATTTTCTACTTGTTTTTAAGAAAGCTTTCAGTTACTTAAATTGCAGTAGTTTCTTGGTGTAAATGTTGATGAAACCTTACGGCAGCAGGACAATGTGTACGAACTGGTTGGTAATGAAGGAACCTGTCAGCGAGGGGAACAGTGTGGTTCATCACCTCATGCAGTTCCAGTGACATGAAGAACAACAGAATAAACATTTGTACAAACCAGGTAAGAAAACTATAAAATATCAATGAAAAAAACGAAACAGTAAAACGTTTAGCATACCCTAAAGCAGGGGTCTTCAACCTTTTTAGCCCAGGGACCCCTTGGATGAGAGAAAAACAGAGCAGGGACCCCCACTTGAAATCCCCCCCCCCTTTTTTTTTTTAAATATAAGCCTGACTTATAATAACTTTTAAATGTATTTTATTCAGCTTATTTCACTGTATTAACCAATTTCTGACTGGGTAGACTAAATAGATTTCGTCAAAAGTATATTATTATTGCATGTTAATGACATGTTCTTAATCATCTCAATCAAATAATAATAATTAAAAAAAATTAAACTCACATATTATTTTGGTTAAAATTGCCTTTATTTTATTTTTAAGTTGGCGGACCCCCAGCAGTACCTCCGCGGACCCCCTAGGGGTCGCGGACCCCCGGTTGAAGACCACTGCCCTAAAGGATATATAATAACGATGAGATTTAACATTTACTGCAAACATTTTTGAACAAACAGAACGCAGTTTGTAGAGAGGATGATGAGGATGACAATTTTCTGTTAGACAGAGTTGACTTATTGTTAAGTGTTATTGTAGTAGGCAGTACAGCTTTTCCTCTATGTGTCCTTTTGACAATGAAGCTGAACCAGCCTGTTTATGAAGGTTCTTCACTGTCTGTCCAGTAGCTAGTAACACCTTACTGCATACAATGATGGATCTCAGCTTCCTCAGGAAATAGAGTCTGTTCAACACCTCTTACAGTATGTACAGTCTCAGCGTGGGTCTTTTAGTTCAGTCTGTTGTTGATGTGAATACCGATGTATTGTACCAACATCCTGTCTCAGAATGTGCAGAGGTTTTGAAGCCGTTCTCTTCCTCCTGTATTCGATCACCATCTCTCTGGTCTTGGCCACATTCAGAAGCAGATGATTTATCACAGTCTACTCCACAAAATTGTCAACCAGTGTTCTGTACTCCTCTTCCCGACCATCACTTATACACCCAACCACAGCAGAATCATCAGAACACTTGTGAAAGTGACATAACCCAGAGTTGTATTGAAAGTCTGACATATACAAGGTGTACAGGAAGGGAGAAAGCACAGTCCCCTGTGAAGCTCCTGTACTACTCGGTACCATGTCAGACAAAACATCGTTTAGTTGGACAAACTGTGGTCTGCAGGGTCAGGTAGGGAGTAATCCAGGAGATGATGGACCCGTCTTCCCCTATAGCTTGCAGCTTCTCCCTCAGCACCAGTGGGTGGTTTGTGTTAAATGTACTGGAGAAATAAGAAAATGGGATTATCACAGTACAACCATTTCTATCTACAGGTATGAGTAAAATGGCTGCTGCAGGTAGCTGATGGCCACTCTGAGGCTAGATGGAGTCGTCTTCTTAGGGACAGGAACTAGGCCGTGTGAGGGCCAGGTTGTGTGCTGGATGAGAAGACTGTGGGCTGAGAACTAAACCTTTTGAAGAAACAGTTTAGCTCATTAGCCCTCACCATACTTCCTTCAGGTTGTCTGTTTTTTTTATTCTGACCAGGGATTTCCTTCATCCCTGTCCACACATCCTTCCCTTTGGTCTGCTGGAGTTTGGCCTACAGCTGCCTTTTGTAGGAGTTCTAAAACTCCCTTAGCTTCTCCCTCAAGTCATGTTGTACCCTCCTCATTTGCTCTCTCTCCCTAGATTTGAAAGCTTTCTTCTTCACTTTGGAAGTACTTTCAGTTCACTGGTGATCCAGGGCTTATTGTTTGGCAAGCAATAATAATGCTATAACTTTTATCATCTTGTGCCCTACAGGGATTTGAGAGAGAGTGATGCCAATGGATTTGTGCAGAGGGCCATAAGTGCTGCCAACGTCTACAACAACATAGTGAAATACATCAACGATGCCAATATCACATCGCTCACCACTCTGAATATATCCGAAAGAGCTGCAAATGTATGTTAGATCACATAAATATAGAGAATAAACCTTGTGTATTCCTGTCAAAATGCAGTAGCTTTATCCTTTTTGTGTTCCATGCTTTAGACTATTACTGGGATCAGCAAGCAGCTTGGATACCTGGTGATGCAGAGTGACAATGTTTTCAAGGAGTCTGTTTCATTACATTCAGAACAAAGTGGTATGCTACTGTCTCAGATATTATTCAATGGTCAATACCTATACTGCATCCACTGTCAGATGACCATCTTACCAATGTATCCCTCTTTTTCAGAGGTAGAAGCTGAGGTGGTTGACAAGCTGAAGTACATTGAGGAAACCAAAGAGACCATGGATGAAAACACCAAAAAACTTGCAGAAATAGTGCAGGACATCCGAACTCAGACAGGTAGGAAGTAGATTTAGTACCGACACACATTTCATATCAGTTTGTCTAGTAAGTCTTGGGCTTTGATATCTGCCTGCACCCCAATTTGTTGCAATAATTGGATTGATATAAAGGAGAAGTAACTACATTATTATTTTTTTGAATGGAAATCTGCTATGGTAAGCTTGACACAGCAGATTTTGA
Source organism: Macroramphosus scolopax (assembly GCA_901007825.1). Classification (NCBI taxonomy): domain Eukaryota; kingdom Metazoa; phylum Chordata; class Actinopteri; order Syngnathiformes; family Centriscidae; genus Macroramphosus; species Macroramphosus scolopax. Next base: position 2,805 of record CAAKHC010019328.1, on the reverse strand, counting down.
GTGTTTTCCCCTTTTGCTAATTCATCTTTTGTATCATTATGTCATTTTCCATCTCCAGAAATCTGCTCCACCTCTGTCCGAACACAAGATTAGCATTGCTTTGTCAGTACTCCCACAAGATCAAAAGTAGTTTATTGGTTGGGCAAAGATTCGGGTTGTCAGGTCATCCTACCCTGAAGGGGGGGTTATGCAGATAGATTGTGTGCTCCTAAGAACACACAGACTCCACACAGAATGGACCAGGGACGACTGGAGTCCCCATATAGATGAGCCTGTGAGGCAGCTGTGCTTGGATAGAGTTGATGGTGTGCATAATAATGGAGAATTACAGACTGGGCATGGGACAGCAATGCTAGGTGTAGCAGTGCCATACGTAGAAGAAATAATAATGGTCAGCAATGCAGTGAATTGGGAAAGAAAGGGTTGTGAATTGACCTATTATAAAGCCACAATTGACGTCTTATCAGTAAGTGATTGGAATGTGAGGGATCAGGTGGTGTGGTCTTCTTTCCT
>CAAKHC010019327.1:12623-24952 GCA_901007825.1 Macroramphosus scolopax | reverse complement strand
CCCCCCCCGTGTTTGCTGCAGTGACCCTCGTCTGCGCTTTTGACCTTCAGCTCCTCCGACAAACATCTACAGTTTGGATCGGATCAGAGAGCTCGTTTATTCCGGATTTCACATATTGACAACATCAATCACACCGATCTCTTGGAAGCTTCATTATTTCCCCTCATGTGGTGGTTGGTGTTGATCACAGAGCGTCTCGAGGCCTGACACAGTTAGTAAACCCGAGGGTTCCCGTCGGTGCCAGCCTGCTGCGCTCACCGCTATGTAGGGCAGAACTAGACCCTCTGCCTGGGTGGGACTGTGGAGGGGGGAGAGATGGGGGAGGGAGGGGGAGTCAGGGAGGGATGGCAGCCAGCACTGGGGCCCCATGCAGGGATGCAGGAGATGGAGAGCAGGGGGGGAGGGGTGGAGGGGTTACAGGGTGCTACAGGGGACAGAGAGGGGCACCGGCTGGGCCGGGCTGGCAGAGGAGCAGCCCTCCATCTGTGGACACGCAGAGGCTCAGCACAATGACTTACAGAACCCGGGGGGGTCGGGCGGGTTGCTGCTGACGTGTTCCTCTAAGATTACACCTCCGATTCCTGTTGTGGTTTTATTCTGAGAGATCGAGTTGGGCTGCAGGAGGAGATGAACTCAAGAAGCAACTCACAAAAATATGAAATGATATCGACGGGTTAACAACGTATGGAGGAGTTTAGGAGTCTCTGAAGGTGCTCCGGAGCCGGTGTCGGTGTTACGGTGGCTGCTGTCGTCTCCCGTCCACCTCAGTGATGTCACTGATGCTCAGTAGACGTGTAGCAATGATGCTCCAGGTGGTTTGAGCCTTCCTCACCTGGTAGCTCCGTCCCAGTACAGTACCTGATACACGATGAATAACTGGGCACTGGAACGTGTTCTCAAGCTGTTTCATAGCTTTCTTCACCGGTGTGTTGATGTGTGATGAGGATGGCCGGTTCCCCTGTGAGGATCGATTCCCCCGGAGCCTCCGACTGTTCACCTGCTGCACCTCCAAACAAACGTTAACCAGTGTTGTTGTATGTGTTTGTATGTAGAACTGATCAGCTGATGAGTGTCGCTATGAGGCGACCCTGAGGTCACTGAGGTCGTGACCTCAGCGAGGAGGGATCTTGAAATATAATTAAGAATTATAGGGTAAAACAGTTTAGTGGTGCTGGTCGACTTTGTTTAGGTGATTTGATGGTCGGCTGGTTGTCTGAAGTTGAGGCGTGTCACATTTCTCCATCCTCGTATCTCCTCTGCTGACCCCCTCCAGGTTTTCCCTTACATGTTCAGATGCCTCCTCCTCCTCCTCCTCCTCCTCCTCCTCCTCCTCAGCCTGTCTCACTCTCTGCCATCTTCGTCCAATCTGTCTCTCTCTCCATCCCCAGACAGACCCTCCCATCAGTGCCCATTTCCCTCCGTCTGGCTCGTCCCTTCCTTTTCACCCGGGTGACCCCGCCGCCGCCCCGGTCCTGCTGTCTGTCTGTCTGTCTGTCTGTCTGTCTGTCTGTCTGTCTGTCTGTCTGTCTGTCTGTCTGTCTGTCTGTCTGTCTGTCTGTCTGTCTCTCTCCCCTCTAACCGCTGGCTGCTCCTCTATCAGTAATATCTGTCTCTCTACCCCCCCTCTGCTCCTCTACCAGTAATATCTGTCTCTCTGCCCCCCCTCTGCTCCTCTATCAGTAATATCTGTCTCTCTGCCCCCCCTCTGCTCCTCCATCTTTGTCTTTATCTGTTTTTAATGTCCCTCGTTTGCTTCCTCTCTTGGATTCTTCTCTCCTCGTACTCTCCCACCGCACAGATGTCTGGCTGGGTTCGCAACAGCTGTCTCGCCATGTGCCACTACCAAGTGTTGCCTCGACAGTGTGTGTTGTGTGATTGTGTGTGAGGTGTGTGTGCCGGGGGTGGGGGGGGGGAGGGGGGGTAGAGTGGATTAGTCATGAATATTCAAGTTCTCTTGGATGAACCACCAAACAGAAAATGGCCCCACAGAGGAGACTCCACCCATTGAGGAAGGAAGAGAGGATGGAAGGAAGGAAGGAAGGAAGGAAGGAAGGAGGGAAGGAAGGAAGGAAGGAAGGAAGGAAGGAAGGAAGGAAGGAAGGAAGGAGGGAAGGAGGGAAGGAAGGAAGGAAGGGAAGGAAGGAAGGAAGGAAGGAGGGATAGGGAGGTGCAGGGAGGACAGAGAACAGGGCAGGGACGAAGAGGTGAGAGGACGGAGCTGGATAGGTGAGGTGATTTTCTGAAGAGGAGCATCACAGTCTCACTTGCTTTACGTTAAAATCTCCTGCTACGATCCAAATAACAACGAAGGAGCTGATTACTGGAGGTGTGAGGTATTAAACACCGACAGCAGTGTGTGTCGAGCGAGATCACGCATGAGGTCGGAGCTACGGAGGGACATCGGTGGAGGAAGAGAGGGGATGAAGAGATAGCAGATAGAAGATAGACAGTTGGGGTGAGGGGCAGCAGATCTAAGCAGACCGAGGCTCTAGTGGCTCTTCCTTTCATGGGGAGCCAGGAAAAGAGATTATAGCAGCCCTTCTTTCTCCTATGGTGGCGATGGAGAGGAGGAGGAGGAGGAGGAGGAGGAAGAGGAGGGGGGCATACTCCTCTCTTTACCACCTCCCTCCCCTCGTTTCCCTCCCCCACAGATGACACTCTCTGGTGGTACTTGCTGGAGCCGGACCAGAGCAAATCATATCACTCCACTCTCCGGAGGAAGAGGAGGAGAGCATGTGTCCCAATCATCACCGAGACAAATGGTGCAATTTGATATCGGTTTTACATAACGGGGAGATTTCTTGAAAGTTTGGAGCTTTTGTAGATCGTTACAAGCGGAACGCTTTGAGAAGGAGGCTGCATGTGACCCCAGAGCTTCATGTGTGTTTGACTCCTCCGGGCCGATGAAGAGCTACAATTTGTTGAAGGAACAAGACAGATTGGTGTTTCTGTGACTGGTAGTTTACCGAGTGGTGCATGTTTGCACACTTTCTGCGCTTGAGTAAACACCTTTTCTCACATCGACTTACACAGCCACCACACACACACACACACACATCTATAAAACACCATTTAACACACTCCGCTTCTCTCTTCTTCCCCCATATACACACAACACGGACAAACAGGGAGTTAATCAGACCTATAAACCCTCCTTGCCAGTAGCAGATAAGCAGCGTGCCGGTAGCCCTGCCCTCCTGAGGGAGCCACTCCGCTCGCGGTGCCGTGTCGCTGCCTGATAAGGCCGGGGTGTGTTGGACACCCTGAGAGATCCAAGCAGGCACACAGAAACACAGAAACACACCGTCCTCTCGGCGTCGTCAAATCCTCTGATGGGCCAATCAGCGGTCCGCAGGGCCCGATGTCCACCAATCAACCCTCCATCAGGGGTTGTTAATCTCACCGCTCAGCCTGTAGGTGGATGTATTAGGGTGTGTGTGTGTGTGTTTTAGCAGTATGCTAATGCAATCGATTGCATGTTAGAAAACTGCACGCTGATCAGGTTTGCAATCTCGCTTTGCCCCTAATTGCACAATTTGTTTTTTAAGTTTTGTTGCACAAGGAATTACATATCGAGCACAGGCAAAATACAATCTAGAACGCCCGAGAGCTGACGTGAGGAAGAGGTGTCCAACCGAGAGAAGGTCGACTCCCATCAGTGTCTTTTTATTAATCAAAGGTCAATCAATCATCAAAGAGGATGTTTGTTCTCCAATCGATAAAAACTTCTGGACTTGAAGTTAGTGACGATGAGTTTAATCCATCTCAGCAACACTCTTACTTTGATGTACAAAGGCCCAGCACACCTTCTCCGGGGTCTTCTGGTAATTAAACAGACTCAACTAATTAAGCCTCAACCTGTACGCTGCCGAGCCGCCGGGAGTCGGTAACTTTCACAGATGAGATCAATCAATCAGCTCTGGAATATGGAAACGTGTCATTGGTGAATCACGTCGGTGAAGAATCTGCAGGATCTGTTTGAATAACAGAAGCTCCGCTTGTCTCCGGAGTCGCTGCCTGTTGTCTGAAGACGAGGGTGAACAATGGCTGCATGATATAACAGGACAATCATCTCATCATAAAAACAGGACACGTGTTTGTTCTTTAATATTTAGTTTATTTTTAACTCTCCAGCCCAGTGAAAACATGCAAAATGTAATATAACTCCTGATCTTCAAAACTGCATTATAACGTTATTTAATCTTCATCGGTGCAGTGAAGTGATGTTTGAATCTTCCTTCTGTCCTGCAGTCAGTTCACCTTCATCAGTGTCCCTTTAAGGTAAAAGGAACTAGTTGATCCAAAATAAAATTATTTGAATTCCCCCTTTAGTTCCACCTGATTTTTATCCTCATAATTTCCTTCATATAATCTAATATTATTAAAAGGGATTTTATTGTGACCCCGACACACTCAGTGACGTTTCCTCTTTGATTGTTCTCACAATACAGACGAGGTTTATATCACTTTCTATTTAAGCTATGTTGTACTTGTATCCTTTAGTTCATTATAAAGGCCCATATACTCTTTAGTGGGTCCCGGCTGTGATTAAGATTTTATATAAAAACAATTGATCTGCATTTAAACTAGGACACGTTGCTGCAGATTGAACAGAGAAGCAGCTCAAACATCCGTCCTGAGCAGCTGCAATATTTAAATGCATCGTTGATGATAAAACAATATTGTAACAGCATGAAAACAACTGCAAAAGGAGACTTTTATTTTTGATTTTGCTGATTATTTATTGTTTATTAAGCGGACGTTTGAACGTAGGCCTTTACTTTATGGGCCTGGGAATATTTGACATGGCAGCAGGCCTTTCTGTGTACTTCTACTTAATCCTACTGCAGAGTTGAACTTCTTCCACTGACATCAGTATTGTAAATATTTTTAGAATACTCGTGTACGAGCTCTCATGTCGTCACTGGTGTATTATTCCTGCTCCACCCTCTCAGGTTGGTGGTGTATAGCAGGATTGTGGCAGCTCCTTTCAGGCCAGCAGCAGAAGCAGCTGGAGTCCAACAGGATTGTAACCACCACCTCTTGGAAGTTGGCGCAGGTCAAATGCCTCTTAATTCAAAAACCCAAAAAAGAAACGCGAGAATGGCCCCGATCCGGGCCGGTTCCAGTGGCCGTGCCAAGGTCAGCATTCCTCGACAGACGGTTGCCTAGTGGAACCTTTGTCCCTCAGTTTGTGTGAACCTCCGGGGAGAGACGGTATAGACCCGGGGGAGAAGAGAAAAGGGACTATAGACATGAGCGGATGAATATGCACCGGTGCAGGCGCATCACGCGCGCCAGGTACCGCGCGCAGCGCACGTCGACACGTTCACACTGAAGGCCGACGTTTGATTTATTACTGTAAGCAAGAGCTTAATAATATCAGCCACAAGTGATTGCTCCATGTGTCCTCGTATGTCGGCTATAAGCGGTTTTGAGGTTTTGGACATGCTATTAAACGTCATGGCCTAGTTTAGGATCAGAGATTTACCGCCTGTCTCCTTCCGCTTCTGCACCACATTACAGTGGAACAACAAGTAGTGGTCTGTCCCTAAGATCACACGAACACGTGTTCTAAACTGATATTGGACCTATTGAAATCCATATTTTTAGTTCAGGTTTCCCAGAGTTTCCCCGGTTAAATAAACCTAATAACTCCCAGAGCGTTGGACGTGTAAGCAGATTAATGCGAGGCAGTAATGCGTTTAGGGTTCAAAGAAATGGACAACAAACAAAGCCAAGATTATTAAGGTCAAACATCAGGTCAAGTCAAAAATCACACCAAGCAGCTGCCTGACAGTAATAACATGTGTTTTTTTTGTTTCACTATTATTCCGCATTACAGAGAGTTTACACATGTTGAGCTGCAGAGCTGCAGAGCTGCAGAGCTGCACAGCACACTGGAATATTATTATTATTATTATTAGTCAGGCCTCATGCATAAACAATATTTTAATTGGAGATCTAACTTGTGAATGAACTCGGAGAGGATTCGGGCCTCCGTTCACTTGCAGAAATAAAAACAGAATAAAAGCAGATTTGCAGCCTCAAACCTCCCTGATGCTCCTGCAGCCTTTTTTTATTTCACCAATAAATATAAAAACGTGCATTGTATTTTTTTATATAGCATTATATAGGATATTTATTTTCTATTTTAGAAAGACATTCACCAGCTGAGCTGCTCGTTTGTCTTGTAATTATTTGCCTTGCGCAGTAAAACATTCAAAATATTTCAATAATTGCCTGTTTGAGTTATTAAATGTTACAAATCGGAAAATCCGCCAACGGTCATAAATTAAAACAACGATGACGTATTTAATTACATATTAATTAACAACATCTGCTTGTTGAGAATTGTTGGTCGGTTGTTGAAACGCAGGCTGGTTAAATATTTTATAAAGATTAATCTTTGTGTCTGTCGTCCTACGACGGGCCAGTAAAACCTGACATGTTCATATATTTCCAATAAATCAATCCAATGATCAAACATATGGTTTATTAAAAAAATAAATACAAACAGATATTTCATTTTTGAACGTCTTCATGTCGTCAGATTAAAGGGAGGAATTTAATAAAGCGGAATAATATTAGTGTGGTCAAACATTTAGAGTCGGATTGTCTCGTTTTGGCTGAATTTCTTTCTGCAACAACTCGGAGCTTTAAAGTTTCTTTCTGCTGTTGTAAAGTGATAAAGTTGGATGAAGATAAAACTTGGGCCTTTTAACCAGAGCTCAACATTCAGTCACAGGCCGGCTGGAAGCTGGTTATCAGTCCATGAACAGGTCGGTCTGTCTGCTGGAACTCAACCTAAAGATACTTTAACAGATTAAATACTTCTTCTCACTGCAGTCAGGGTGATGCACCTGCTGTCTTTAAGGTTTTATTCCGGACCAATTCAACAAATCAACCGAGGTGGACGTGTTACAAACAGACTGGTGGTTCATAGCTGTGGCCTGCACGTCCGTGGGGACACACACAGGTGCTGTACGTCTTATTTCTAACCACCTGCAAGACGTTTTATAAATCAGATAACCTGCCATGACACTCAGATGAACCACCTTTGTGTCTGTGTGTCACTCCGAGATGCATTTTAGTAACAAAATGTGATAAGAAGAGAGATTCTAGTGATGGTAAAGTCGAATTGGGGGAAATATAACAATCATTTTTTATTAAAATATAATATTCCTCGGGTATGATTGTCCTGGTCCTACAGGTCTATAAGCATCCTCCTGTATCAAGTCTGTAAAATACCTTCCACAGTTATTTCACACACATGTGTGTGTTCATGATAACCTGCCGAACCTCCGCTCCCTCCCGCCCTGTCTGCCGGCCCCGAGCTGCCCTGCGCTGTTGCCGGTGAGAGCTACTAATCCCCTGCGTCCCTGGTTTACTCTGAGCCGGTATTTAATTCCCCTAAACCCCCAGCTGCCGCCCTGGTTACTCACTGAACACGACAGACTGTGAACCGCTCTGGTTATTAATAATTCACCAGCCCTCCGCTTCTCCGGCCGCGGCCGCAGGACACCGCGCGTCCTCACTGCAGCGTGCGTGCAGCCACGCTGTGCTTCACTTCAGCGTTTGTTTACTGGATCGGTGTCTCACACAGAGAGACGCACATTTCACCTCTCCGTTACCCTCCGCAGCCTGCAACACCGAGCCGGCTGCCACTGCCCGAAGTCCCGCTCTCACCCACTCGGATGATGTTGCGACATCCGCGCTGCCACATGGCGAGTTTTGCGTAAGACGCCGCAACTTTGATCGGACACTGAGGAACAGGTGGAGGAGGACCGAGGAGCAGCTCCACTTTCTCCTATCTGAGAAGCTGCAGCATGCACACGGGGGAAGCGTGCGTCGCCTTTGCAGGAGCAACAGCTGATGTGGTGAGCGAGTAACAGAGACTACTTACTGTCGGTGCACGGGCGGACTCCCGCCCCGCCACACGGGCTCGGAGGGGGACTCTGTCGGTGGCGCGGAGAGCGGCGGCTCGGTGGACGTTACGGTACCGGGACGCACTGACCGGCGACCACAGATGATTTTCATGGCAGTATCACGAGTTGAAACCGAACATAAACACTTGGCATGAAGAAGTCTTGAACCAGACGAGTTGGATTATAGCAGGTCCTTTGCGTTGCCTGAGAAGAATTGAATACAGATTACAAAAAAATGTTTACCGGCCCGCAGGCCGTGTGTTAGGGCTGTTTTTGCTTCCGGTATAAAGGCCCAGCTGAACCAGAAACAGAGCAGTTTTCTCTCTCCCACACACTTTTTTTTTTTTTCTGGAAGCCGAACTTTTGAGAGTGGAAAATGGGTCTTTGAGAGTGTTTGGCACATTTCCCTACACCACAATGGTACGTGCTATGTAAACCACCAATTTGCTCATTTATGCAGTCAGCTTTTAGATTCATCGTAGTTGTTATATTTAATGATATACAGAAAGTGAAGTTTATAGAGGGCTGAGTTTACCCAATTTATAAGGGATGTGAGTGTTATTATTGACATGTGTAATGGGGAACAGCCCCCACGGAGTGAGCCAGGTTCCTCCGTGTTTACAGTCACAGTTGGACTTATTATGCCATAATGTCATTTTACTAAAATGCTATATGCTCATTTAAACTGATTTGGCTGTTGTGAAAGTCGAACTGTGATGGTGATAAAACATGTTGCCATGATCCGTGTGCAGCCTGGCCCGATCAGTCTCCATCCCTGTCAGTTCACCGCCTGAAGCCGATGGCCTTTATATCCACATGGAGAGCCCGAGTCTCCTCATCGCTGTGGGCCTGTCTCACTATTTATAGAAACATATATGATACGTGCTGTCGCGTATTAAAGGTCTAAGCAGCTGTTCGGGACAGTCCGTTATTTTATACTGACATGTGAAGAGCAACATAAAGGCAAAGTTTAACCATCCGCAGGGAACTTGTATAAGTCTGCGTAATTACGCACATATTGGAACCAAATGACGCAGATGATTTATTTGTGCAATTCAGGAAAATTCCCTGACAAAGCAAAAGTTTGTGAGAGTTGACCTCGGAGCCAAATTTTTAACTAAGTAGATTTTGTTGTTTCGTAAGATTTGTTTTCCCCCAGAAGTATATTTGCTTGAATTGGCTCATGGATTCCATATAAGGATGTAAAACAAGAATTTGAATGCACAGCACAGCTTTCAAGGTTAGTAATTGAAGTAAAAAGTATGTTTATACTTGTGATAGCTTGCACATCACTGACCCTTAGAGGAGGTTTATTTTTTTTCCTGCTGTCTTTGGCTTGGAATGAGTCAAGTCAGGCAATAGTTATGGGAACCTCCCACATACAACCTTGAAGCTGCTCAGATACCAGGAAGGGATCTTATTTGCACATGAATATGGAAGATTATTAGTATGAATAATTATTTGTTTACGAGCATCCTCGCTGACATGGCAGCTGCTCAAGAAGCTCATCAGTAAAAATGATACAGAATTCAGGACAGGCCTCACATGGGATTATCTTGACTTGTTATTCTCCGACTTTGAGCAACTCACCTCTTTTTTTTTTTTTTTTTTTTAAAGGAAAAGGCTGGATCGTCAATTTGTGCCAAACATTTCAGCAGCGTGTTAGTTTGGTGGGAATGCATTGGAGGCATCTGTCAATCAGTGTCAGCCATCAGTTAGGCTCCTCGAGTCTTAACCTCCCGCTCAGGCTTTTTGTGTAGATGATTTATGTTTGTGGCATCAAGTGTGTGTGTGTGTGTGTGTGTGCGTGTGCGTGTGCGTGTATGTGTGTGTATGTGTGTGTGTGTGTGTGTGTGTGTGTGTGTGTGCATGTGTGTGAGGCCTGTCTTGGCCATTGTTGCCAGTGATGTCATCCGTCAATGTATACAGAATATCATACTATTATGTTTGTCTTGGCCTCGACATCTCTATGGAAACATGAATACGGCTTCAAGCAGGCTGATGTGGTGTGTGAGTGTTTGCCGCAGTTTCGAGATGGAAACTCTGCTCGACGATCACACAGCGTAAATATTAGGATAGCTGAGCTCAGATGAGTGTGTCATCTTTTCTAAAGTTGTTGTAATTATTTTAGCGCGGTTTAGCGAGGAGGCTATCAAGGACACATCAAGGGGGATAATTGGCCTGACGTCTTCAAGGACTAAATGAACCAAGTTTAAAGAGTGTTTGACGAGTCAGGCGTCAGGGGAAATGTAATGTTCAGTCATCTTAAAGGGTTAGTCCTCTGATTTTGTCCCGTTTTTCATAAATTCGGAGGCTCAAGAGGAACAGATTAAGAAAGGCCTGCTCAAGTTATTTTGACTTGTTTGAGTCAAGCTTTGTAAACAGGAGCTGGATCCTACAATTCCCATAATGCAACAGGAATAACTCCATCATAAGACTCCCTGTCTGTAAAAAGTCCCTGTTAGAACACATGTTTTGTGTTAAATTTTCTTAAGTCAAGGCCAATTTAAGATGACATCACTATGACATCATCAGTGTTAATTGCCAACTGTTTTGAATAGTCCAACATTAATAAATCAGTGAAGTGGCCCATTAATTATCAGGTTAGGGACGGCAGTATATCTATAACGAGTGTTTGCAAAGATATTTCACCTGTAAAAGGAAAGGAATGTTTTTATGTGAAGTGGTTCTCTTGTGTTCTTGCAAAGATTAATAGCAAAGCTCCAAAGTTGTCTAATGAATGACGTTTTGTTCAAGGTGAAAGCTCCAGTTATCCGGTTCAGAGACGATGTCTGTTGCACCGCATGTTCGCTGCATGATGGAATAAATGTGGTACCAGGTCTCCATTTACTTCCGTGACCGTGGGCCGTAAGAGCAGGTCATAATCTGAGCTCGTGTTCCCTCATCCCATCAGGATGAAGAGACTCAGGACCTGCCACTCAGTGACGGAGCCCACACGGCTCCGGTTGGAGATCCATCTCTGTTTTGGTTCAATCTGATCGCCATCATTGCGTCTCCTTCATCATAGCAGGCGGCCATCAGGAAACATTCATCACCCTAAAGACAGAAATGCTATGCAGCTGTAGCGTGCACCACCTGCTCAGACACAGTTAGCACCTGGCGGATGAACACAGTGGAACGTTTAGCAGTTAAGGAGCCAAATATTTCACTCAGGAGTTGAAAGGAACGGGTGGTCATCTCGCTTCATAACAGTTAGAAGTGCAATAATAAGCCAATAATGATATGAAACGAGCTTTCGTGGTGCATAAGCGAAGCGGCGGTATTAGCCAAGGAAACATGCTCAAGTTTCCCTAAAAACTGTGACGTCATTGACAACCCAGGTCAAAGTTGATATGATTACAACTGAGTTCAGGGCGCTTTCTGATGGTGCACCACACCGAGGGCTGCAGCTCTGCCGAGCCGGACACTCCTGCTCTCCCATCAGGAAACAATGAGCCACAGCAGAGCGGCTCCACCTTCAAAAAGACATTTTTTACAGTGTAAAATAGTTTCTCTCATCAGGCTCAACCTGATAACACTCCTGATAACTCTTCACTCCGAGCTCTGCCTCAATTACAGTCAAGCCTTAACCTCCGCAATAATTGGATTCAAAAGACACCCAGACCGCACACCAGCTGTGTAAATGAGTAATTCAAATCCACTTAATTTGGGAAGGTGTCGGTATCTTCTGCCTTCTGAGTTTAATTTGAGAAAAAAAAAATTGCAAAAACAATACATGTATTTTCTGTCTCCGCTCTCCTCTTCAGGGCCTTAATGAGGAATTAGAGCCAATAGCATTATTCATTAAACAGAGCTTGCCAGCTATTTATCACTGTAACAATATTAGCATATTTGTTTAAATTTTCAACACTTTTTTTTTTTAGCATTTGTAACCAGGTTTAGCATTTTTAATAATCTGGCATCGAAGCGTCGAACCAAATTGAACAGTGGAAGAAAAAAACAGAACCCGTGGCAAGCCCCGGCCACACACACACACACACACACACACACACACACACACACACACACACACACACACACACACACACACACACACACACACACACATATTCTGTCTCTCTCTGTCACACACCCACTGTGAATCAGGCAAGGCCAGCTCGGGCCTGACGCCACGGCAACCATGACGCCAGCCAATTATAGCACAGCAAGGCAAGGATGCGTGATAAAGTCACCTAGCAACTGAGAGAAAGAGGGGGGGGATTAACAGGCATGGACAATCCACCAGCCACCAACCAATTATGGAAGAGTGTGATGCAGTTGCTTGGCAACCCAAACTGAATGAGGAAGACAGAGAGGGAGCGAGCAGGTTGGACTCAGTGGGTGGAGAGGTATATATTTATACGTGAGGGGTTACGGAGGGGGTCCGGCATCCACATGAGG
>CAAKHC010019326.1:5128-17695 GCA_901007825.1 Macroramphosus scolopax | reverse complement strand
GGAGGGGGGGGGGGGGGGGGGGGGGGGGGGGCTGCAAAGAAAAAGAACATACTTAAGCAAAAAATTTGAGGGAGGGATGAAAGAGGGGATAAAGGATAGTTGGGCTTGAGTGGGTCTGAGCTCCCAGCAGAGCACAAACCAGAAAACTACACACTGAATAAAGAGTCACAAAGGGGACATGAACACACACACTTGTGTCCGTGCATGCCAGTATCAGTCCGAGCAGCTTCTTTGCATGAACCTTTTTATGCGTCTTCATGTTTATTCCGTATTTAGATCACCTGGCACATTCTCCTGCACAAGTGCAGTACACCTGCGATCATCTATTTGTAGTCCTGCGTCAATATTTGTCCCTCCGTTAATAACCCGGCTGCCTGAGAGCGTCTTTGTGTCTGAGTTCTTCAACATCGTGCAGTCATACTTCTTTCCGTAGCTGTGCAAAACGCATTCAACAATACTACCACTCGTCCTCATATCACATGTGCATGTTGTTCCTACTGCGTCGCGGTGACGGTGTGGAGCGTTCATGTCATTCTAAATATAAAAACAAAACAAATGAGAGACTGACTTGGGGTGTTTGTTGAACATGATGGGCAGGAACTCGTCGACAGGCATCATCCTGGTGAACGGTTTGGCGTCCATCAACTTCCTGGCTCCTTGCAGCGACAGCGCGTACCCGAGTGTCCAGTAAGAGTAGTCGGCCTTGACCAGGTTGTTTACGCCGTCCACAGACTGCTCCGGCTGCTGCACCTGCATACGCTTACGACCCACGTAGCTGAAGGGCGGACAGACAGAATGTTACTGTAAAGTCAGGAGCTTTAAGAAGAATATTCCTCCAGCTATCTCGATATTGGACTCGGTGTTCTTACATGAGGTCCCAGTCCAGCTGGGCTTTGTCTACGTCATCCATGATGGCCTGGAGCCGCCGTTTAAACCTGGGCTCAAACCTCACGTCGTCCTCTAAAACAAGCACTTTGTGGATGCCTCGCTCCAACACCTGAAGATTAGAAAACACAAACACTCAGGTTTTGGATTGTGCAGTTACTATACTAGTGTAACGTGCATTATATAAACTGTGCATCTCTATTATGACAGCATGGAATCTGTTTCAGAGATTTACAACCTCTATAGCTGCTGACATGAACCCAGGGTCGTATATTATATGTATAATTACGGTAGTTTATAGATGAATGTTTCCTCTCATCTCACATTGTTTCCTACCAGATTTATTTGGCATCCTGGTAAATACAACTATAGATAAAGAATCTCCACCTGCAGCAGCTCAGCATCATTAATAATATCAGTCATAGGGACCAAACCAGTACTTTCATTTTATTTAAGTGTTATTTTCCATGCAGGACTTCCTGGAATGTATTTCCACAGAGCTGTATCGGAGTAATTCTTGCATCATTAAACGCTTGTGTTTTGCTTTCTGTCTGCAGCTGGAGGTAATCTGGAGTGCTGATGAACCAAAGCAGGTCTGTGATCCTCACTTCTGTCCATATGGAGTGATGGCTGAGGAAGCAGCCGATCTCCCCTCTCGTCAGCACTCGACCAGAGTACGGGTCCTTATAGCCCGGCATCATTTCTATCCCCAGCGCCTGCAGCTGCGATGTGTTCAGGGCCCTGGGAGAGAGGCAGACATTCAGATTATTAAAAAAGTAATTCACAGGAGAACAGAGTAAAGTCATTCCCCGCGAGTTGCAGCAAGTAACGCATATTACCAAACAAACCAAGGCTGGAAGAGGGATTAGGACATTCTCAACAGTGGATTAAAGTAAGCGCTGAGGAGGGAAACTCAGTCAAACATTTTGCTACAAACACCGAGCCTCTGTTTAAGCAGGATGTTTGTACGGCAGGCAGGAAACTAAGTATTATCACTGTTGACTTCCAAGGATCAGAGAATCTGTTGTTTTAGGTAGAAAGCATCACTTTCCTTTTTTTTTTTTTGTGCCGAACAAACTCAACTTCAACAGACTTCATCACAAAGAGTGCGAGCGGAATGTTTTTTTCCTCCAGGATTATATCAGCCTCCAGGTCAAAACATTGCAGGCATGCAGGGGGTTCTGTGTCTGTGACCTACTTGCCATCCACCGCGTCCATCAGTGTGGTATGTACACCCAGCGAGGCCATTGTTTTCAACATCCTGTCTCGTCTGTCCAGCCGACGCTTCAGGTTTATCAGGTAGATCTAAACATTTAAAATAATGCACGTTCAGTTAAGAAGTAAAAGAAGAGATGAGGTGAGGGCGAAGCAAGAAGGGGAACTTCGAGTAGGAGGTTGCCTGTAAACAATAATCACACGGATAAACGTTGAGCTCTTCATAACTCACTTCATCAAAGCCGATCCTGTCCTGCGGTGACGGTGGAGAGGACAGGTGGTCAGAGGGCTCGATACTGTGGTCGACTGTTGTCGGAGAAAGAAAGGAGGCCAGGAGGTCAAAGAAGAGTCAACAAAGAATTAAAATACTGAGCAAGTCTCCTCTGGATGGTGGTGATTTGTTTAATTTGGTTGACTTAAGGTCTGAGTACAGACAGGGGCAGTGAGTGAGGCCAAAGGGGAGGCGAGGAGAGAGAGAGAGAGAGAGAGAGAGAGAGAGAGAGAGAGAGAGGTGGGGGTTGGATAAACAGAGAGGGAAGAGAAAGACAGCATGGAGGTGGAGGAATAAACCGAGGAGGGTTGATTGAATGAATCACAGACGGTGAAAGAAAAGGTCAAGAAGACGCACGCCGAGGAGGTGAAGCAAAGAGTGACGGATTAACCCTTTAGTCACAGCAGCTGGAAAGTGTGTGTGGACTCACTCAAAGCCTCCGTGATGGTGTGGATGAAGCTCTCCCTCTCGTCCTCCACAGTCTGCTGGGCCTTGAGAGGGACGGGGAGGAAACCGTAGTGCTCTCGGTTGCACACGTACATCTGCACACCTGAGGGACACACACACACACATACGTGCACACATGGCGCTCTGTAAACACAACCTCCTGACCCAAACCTTTCAAATGAACCACGCACATGAATCTGTTCATCCTCATTGTTATACATCGGTCCAAACACGCTGATCATACTAATGATGACACTAATGAAGTCCCTGACGGTCGGGGTCAAGCTGTCGCGAGGCGTTTGTGGCCCTGCGCGAAAAATCCGGTCGTCGGTTGTGAGTTTCAAACTGACCTGCTTGACGTGCCGAGAATGCAAACACCATGATGTCATCGAATGCCCAGCTGTAGTCTGGGTGAGGGGGGTAGAAGGTCAGGCCCCTGCTGGACTCCCGACGCAGGTCGATTAGGAAGGTGCTGTGCACCATGGGGACAGCGTAGCAGCCCAACCGCTTCCACTCCCTGATTGGCTGATAGTCGGGGGTTCGCTTATAGTAACCCTGCAGAGGGAGAAGGGAGGCAACATCAAGTTCAGTAATCTGAGCGGAATCACAGATTGATGGATTTATGTCCAAACTGTACCTGTGGGGTGATGCCGCACCAGAAGTTGGAGTAAAGAGAGCGAGACTCCATCATGGGAGCCACCAGGGTCAAGTTCTCCGCCATCATCAGGTTCAGGACGCGGGGGTTGGTCAGCAGGTTGTCACTGTCAACAAACTACAGATGGGGAGGCGTCTGAGAGGGAAGCTCACAGAGGAAATATCAATTCTCAATAAAAACTAAGTCTCTTAAATGTACGTGGGGATTGTAATGGGATTTTCGATCAACACATCTCTTCGTCCGTGTTCATCGTGTGACATCATTTCCGAACCAGATGAACGGACATTTAACGGGATTTCACGATAAGAACACAATGTTCACAGCACCTCCAGACGAGGTGGAGGGATTAGTGGGAGGGTGTGAACCCTCACGTAGGAGCCAGGAGGGTTTACTGTTTCACACCGCTGACACTGCTCTGCATTCAGTGTCTTCGGTTTTCTCCTCCAGTGATCGCCTGCCAGGATTAGTTTCACCTGGTCCTCATTACCTTCCCTCCCCAGCGTGTTTCGCCTGTTTTCCTGCTGTGTCTCTACCATGTTGTCTTGTGCCGTTAACGTCCAGCTACGATCATCTGTTCTTTGCCTGTTATCTGTTATTCATTGACAGGATGCGCCGTTCGCTTCTATTAACGTCTCACCAGTATGTAGTCGGCCCATCGTTCCCTCGCAGCCTTCAGTGCCGCTTGTCTGAGCTTCATTACGTGGTTGAACCTGGAGGGAGGCCAGTGCTTCGGACCCCACTCGTCCGTGTAAGACCTTAAACGGAGATAAAAGTCTGTTAATTGGTCTTCTGCAGTGTTTCAGGAAGGCTGTGAAACTCCGACTCACCTGGGCTCCTCCATGGGCCTCCACTCCACGTAATGGTAGACGCCCTGGGCTCTCTTCAGCCACTCTCTGAGCATGGCGGTGGTGTTGTCCACATTGTGATCAGATGCCGCCCTGAAGCACCAGCACAGACAACATCATCAGAACAAAGAAGACAAAGAGGTAGAAGACATTCAGGTCGCTGGCTGCCTTGCTGCCTGATGAAACCAGAGTCCACTAACTTCTACTTATACATAAATAAACATTTGAATTGAAGTGTTGCAGCTGTTTGCTGCTTCATTACCACTCCTGTGGTGTCTGGATGTTCCACTCCAGGTCTCCAAGTGGACTAAAATGCCCTTTAAAATGAAACGTCATTATAATAAGAGGGCCGAGGCCGCGGCCTGAAAGTGTGCGTACACACAAACACACACTCACTTGATGAGATGGAGTTTTCCACTCCTTGCTGTAATATTCCTCACTGTACTCTCTCCAAAAATCTCACACCCAATTTTAGACTAGTTGGACACACACACACGCACGCACACACACACAGCTCAGCTGCGCAGCTCTTTATACGAGAGCTGCCATGCGGACTGAATGCTCGGCCTCGCTGCAGCGCCTGCAGAGAGAGGTGATGGCCGCAGACAACATTGTTCCTGGTAGCTTTAATGTGATCCTGCTAACAGATGGACCGAACAACGGGAGGCAAAAACTGTCCTCAGCAACACCTGTCAGTTTTCTTATATTTGGAATTCCCGTCACCTTCAGTAGGACGGGTATCAGATAAAACCAAGAGCTGCAGAGAGAGAGAGAGAGAAGTGTGAAGGACGTGCGGAGGTCACTAATCTCATCAGCATGTGTGTCTGCATGACATTCATTTTTGGGTCCTAGGAATTTAGAGAGACTGGTGATTTATGTTTGTCACAACTGTTAAAATGTATTCGGGGGCGTTTGGAGTATGTGTGGTAAAAGAAAAAACATGTGCGTGCAAGCATGTGTGTGTGTGTGTGTGTGTAGTCCAGGACCATCTATGGGAGTAATAAAGGAGGAAACACACTCCTGATGACGGATGGTTGTTTTTTTTACTTTTATAGTCAGCTAGAAACACCTGACTCTTCAGTAATGACTACATGTGCACATACATTTACTCGCTTCTTCAACCGCTAAACTGCAAATAACTGGGGGAAATAAATGTGTTGCTACATGCCATCTCCAGATGACAGACTCAGCTGCAGGCGGGGAATTACAAACAGGGAATTGCTGGTAGATTTTAAGAACAATGCATGCTAAAGTATGTGGAATGAAACTATGTAAGTAATGAAAGTGGGAATGATAAACAACAGGGACCGAACAGATGATGTGTGTTTACATCATTCTCAGTATCTGACACACTTATAAAAGTCCTTTTTACAGGCTCCTTCAGCAGGACGTGTTGTTCAGGTACCGGTTGGTAAAAGTTAAACGTTGTGTACAGTGGAACACAAAACTTGTGTCAGCATGTCTGATGGGCGGCTGCAGAAGAAATAATGAATAATGACGACGCAGCATGTTGTGTAACCCTGACTTACAGCGGTTTTTAATTACAAAATGCATCCATTTGGGGATAATGCACAACCTATTTAGAAGTAAGGTGAGGCTCACTGGCCCTAGTTTTTGGAGAGCACATCCTCCCCACACCTCCCACCGCCCACCGCCCGGCCCCGACTGAGCTCGCAGGACTCCGAGCACACTGTGTGATTTTCCATTACCAACATTACATCTTGGCTTGCCTTTTATTTTCGGATACGTGAGACTTCGCGGTGTATACATCCAAGCAACACAGCACACAGTGTGTGTGTGAGTGTGTAAGAAAGAAACGAGGAAGATGTTTTGATTTGTGTTTGCTGCAACACGTTCAATCGACGCACAAGAAGACCTGAATTAAATTCATCCTTTAGCTGTTTATTCATTTGTTCCCTCTCGTTCCCTCCATACGTCCGTCCCGTCACATGTGGTGTCTCCTCAGTCCTGTTGTGATGTTTACAGTAAGCTGCAGCCTCATTATTCTGCTTCCAGCAGAGTTTGGGTTACGTTTCTTCTCAACTCTTCTGTCTTTATGATCAGCATCTGGACAACAGATGTGTCCTGAAGCGCACCTTCACATCAAACCACTCCCCCTCGCTCTCTATCTCCACGTAGATGTACAATTATTCTTCCCTCAACACCTAATCTCAGTCCTTTACACCAGCTGTCCTTTGTCCCTTTGCGTGTCACTGTCCTACACCTGTCTTCCATCAGTTCTAAAGCACATCGTACAAACTGTTATCAATCTATAATCCGACCCGAGACAAGACAAAACATCACAGATGATGAACTCATGCTGCTCCCAGTTCTTTGACGATTTATGATCTTCTACAAAAAGTAGGTTGGGTAATTAAATCAAAATGTATTTCCAATTATAATTTTGGCTTCCAACTATTATGCAAAGAAGATAATCAGAAGTGTGTGTGTGTGTGTCGTGTTCAGCACATGAGGTTCACTACGGTTCCCTCCATCCACACACGTGTTTTATTATGTCATTAGAGTGTTTAAATATACGGTGTTGAAAGGCTTTTAAAAGATTCTTGAAGAGGATCTTGTTATCAGAAGCCATTTTAATGTCAAGTAAAATAAGTGTTGGATATATTTGTGTGTGTGTGTGTGTGTGTGTGTGCGTGTGTGTGTGTGTGTGTGTGTGCGAGTGTGTCTTTGGTTGCCGGCAGCATCATTGCCGATCACGTCCGTCAGATAAAGAGTGGCAACGTCTCATTTCCAGGGTTCAGGGTCTGTAAACCTCCTCAGCGTCCGGCTGCTGATGTATTTAACTTGTTTTTGATGTTTTTATCGTGTATTCATCGTTAATTACTAAAAACAATCTGTATCAATAACAATAAAAAGAAGTATTTATTGGGTAGTTTTCAGGGCATCAAATTCACTGTGGAACGTGGTAATCAGTCGATCACAGTAACATCTCCTCCACGTTATCAGTGGACTCCATCACCGTCTCACCTCTCCCTCCGACCTGATGGGGTTCAACAGTGTGTCAGATAACACAGAGTGTGTCAAGAGGAAATCAGTGGAATGGCTGACATCTGGCTTCTAACACAGGGGCCTGTCTCAGGACCGGCCTGTTTGGGTAAACACACGTCTGAAAGGCCCCTGCAGGCCTGTTGAGCTGACTGTTGATTCAACAAACTGTCTAATATCACTGCCAATAATGAGCCGGTGCTGCATGTAATTAACACACAAGAATGCCCCTTTCAGACCGGAGCATCGATGCCCTCACATCATAATAACTACGTGTGCTGTGTGTGTGTGTGTGTGTGTGATTGTGTATTGACCATTGAGTCTTTGACAAGAAGGAGGAGGGGATAGATGAGTAAATTGATGGAGGAGAAAAGGTAAAAAGGAGAAGGAAGGAGGAGGAGATGGAGAAACTGGACCCACTGACTGAAATTCCTCATGACTCTCAGGGTCAACAAACGTAGGCAAGACCTGAATACTAACACCGACGTGTGAAGACATTCGTCTTTAATATGTTGAAATACATCCGAAGTTGAATGTTGGATTTGGGTGCAACAAATCCAAAATATTTATTCAGTCATTTTTCGGATCTACTACAATTTCCTTAAGTAATTTAATTTAATTCAAGACGAGATGACGGGTGAAGGGACGGAGAGAGAGAATAAGGAGAAGGTAGAGAAATCCCAAAGAAGACGTGACAGGGAGAAGACTGATGTTTGGAAAGAGTGACGTGCTCAGCAGGAAAATTGATGACCCAGACAGACAGACAGACATATGAACGGCTGTAAAATTATATAACCTTAATGAGAGCTGTGGCCTCTAAGTACTTTCCTCTCGCTCTGAACACTGAACTACACATGTTTCTTCCTGCCTCTGTCACTTGATCTAATCTTGTTCTACATCCGAGCCCCTTTCCCTCTCATGATCAGCGCGCTCAAACAAAGATGACATTGTGTATCAGTGTTTGTCAACTGTATTGTTGCTGTGCAGCCAGGCTCTGCTGCTGAAGGAATATTACAGCACACGGAGCATCTAAGGACAAATTTGCATTTGAGAGCCGATCCCAGGAAACACTATTTCCACTCCAAGGGAGGGAGACATGCCTCCAGAAAGGCTCAGTCCAGTCTCTTTGTTTATTGCTCTTGATTGGACAGATATGTTGGGTTACAGAGAGAAGGTTCCCATGAAAACCCTCTTGGGGCAGAGAGGGCAGGGCTACACTGTTGGCAGGTACATCAGCAGCTTTACCACAGAGCCTCTGACGTCAACGACATAGTAATTGTAACACCTCATCAGTAGGTTTCAATATGATTCCCCCCCCAGATACCCTCCAACTCTTTGTATTAAACAGTTTAGCTCGGCACCTCTTCAAGGTGACATCCGACTGTCCTCGTCACATACAGTATTGTGCAGTCCAGAATGACACGAGCAATGTGTCAAGCATGTGTGATATGGCGGAGGCTCACGTCAGAGGCACTTACATAACTCCAGAGGAGTAACGAGCGACCGCGTCGCAGCCCGGAAACACTGACGGACGTCTCCTGACCGTTTCATTTTGAACATTGTTACCCTGCAATTCATGTCCAATACCAGAGAATATAGTCTGGTTAAAGTCTACAACAGTATCCCGTAGATGGGACTATAGACTATGACTCCTCAAGGAATACTGACTGGGATTTTATAGGTGATTGTGGTCTGTAACTATGCACATGGACGTTCTGGCACACTGTGCAGCTGATGGTGTAACTGGAGAAGTGAATGGAAACCCGCCTGGGCCAGAGGCGTATGTAAGTGCTAGAAAACACACATGTACCCATCAAACACACACAGGCACATGTGAACAGTGACACATGTGCTTGCACTAAACACACTATAACCGAGTACCAACACTGTGACCTCATACATTCTGACACACACCCAAAACAGATGCTGATAATCATTCACACACACACACACACACACACACACACAACACACGATAACCTACACCATTTTAATCATTTATTCCGTGCATAGCAAAACTTTCCGTGTCCTCGGTGCAACATAAATCCATGCAGGAAAGACAAAATGTGTCTCACGTCCTGGGGAGAAGACTTGCAATGATATCTGCTGATGATGACGAAAGGGGGATGATATCATACATTGCCCCTTTGGATACTGCACCCACTGTTACTTAATTTGAGGTGCAATGTTCTTCAACACAGCCGGTGATGAAGCTTAAGCAACACTGATCACAAATGCCTTTTTTTTGCAAGACTATCCTGCATCCTCTGCGAGGGTCGTTGCTCATATAACTAGTTTAACAGGATTTTAATAGAAAACGTTAGCAGTCTAAGGCCTAAGCATCATGCAGCCTCACTGTTGTCATCTTCTTCATCATCACCGGACATCTGCCTTGAGGAGATAACAGCTTGGATGAAGGACAACTTCCTGCAGCTAAGTAGCTGAAAAACTGAGGTTATTTTAGTTGACACACCAGGTCACCTTCTCTGGTGCAGACATACCGCTTTCATCATCAGTCACCAATCTGGGTGTCAAGTTTGACCCCAATCTGACTTTTGACACCCACATCAAGCATGCAAGACGTCCTTCTACCATCTCAGGAACATTGTTAAACTCCGTCCCTGCAGATGCAGAACAGCTCGTCCACGCCTTCGCCCGGCTTCCTGTCTCATGCAGGATCGAGTATAAAATCTCTCATCAGTGCATCCATGGCGATGCCCCTCCCTACCTCGAGGAACTACTCACACCACAAACCTCCACACGCAAACCTCCACGCTGCACAAACAAAAAACCTGCTCCACCCTTCGAGGACCGAGCTCCTCACCTGTGGAATTCCCTCCCAGACCACCTCAGGGCACCACAAGACAACCGACACCTTTAAGAAGGACCTCTTCAAAAAAGCCTTCAATCAAACTTTTGTTAACCACTAACTCCCTAAATCCAATATATTATTATTATTAAGGCACTGTCAATTATTACAGTCGAAAAGACTTGAACTGAGCATTCACATCCAATTCTTCGTGATCGGTTAATTGCTGTGTAATTCAGTGCCCTTGTCAGAAATACTTACATATTACTCACATCAAGCAATTTCATATCACTTGAGGCAAATTATTTCCACAGAATACTTGAGGGTTGATGGATGTTAAGAGAAGAGGCTAATAATCTCACATCAATCTCCCAAGACATGATAAAACAGATACAGGATATACAGTATAAACGCTACAGTGTATATGGCACATCTGTCTCTGTACCTCCTGCATGTATTTGGGGAAAGGTGGAGCATTCATCGAGTCACATCATGCCTCAGATTGTCATATCATATCAGGAGTCATACCTGTTATACCACTGAGGAATGCGTCATCATCGTATAATGTTGCATTAATTCCCATCCCTACATCGTCTCTCTGTACGACATGCACTGATGATAGGATGGAAAAAGCAAGTCTTCCAAGTGACTATGTCAGCGCTCTGACATACTTTGTCAGTCTGTGTCCACAAATCATCAGGAGCCGCAGGCCAGCACCTGGGAAAGCGCTTCACCACATGAACATAGCCGACGGGCAAGTGAGCAGCAGGCAGCGGCAATAATCAGCATGAGGAGTAAAATAATAGCCCGCCGACCTCAACGCTCAAACTTCTGTCCGTCTGTTCTGTGAGGGCAAACACACAATTCACCGCTGATGAAATCTGCTAGGATTCCCTTTGAAGCTGTTGACTGTAACTGTACATAGTGTCAATTCCACTTATTTGTAGTCCCAGTTGTGTCTATTTGGGCAATATAAGTATCTATTCTTAGTTGTGTGTCCGTCCTCCATGTTTTATTTCACTCCACACTGTTACATGTCTCACGTCTTTGTCAAAAATCTACGAGTCTGAACTGTTTGTCTTTGAATCAGATATGTCAAACACCAGATTATTGCCCGAGGAGCCAGGTGTTTTAGTCTTCTTGTACCACAGGTCACTGCAGTTCTGATTGGACGGATGCTTAGAGGGGTCGAAGGAGAAGCAGCAACATACCAAAGGAGAAGAGGAGCGAAGATTTAGTCAAATTACTGTGGGAATGTGGATTAACTAACCTCCTCAATGCCCCCTGGGTAATTTCTTAACACTCCTAAAAACCCTCCCTCCACCCGACCATCCCCCTCTTTGTCTAATTCCTTGCATATTTTCATTTTCTTAGCAGCAGTGTGAGTCTTTCTCACCGCTCTGCCACTTCTCGGTCACATCTCTACCCACCTGCAGGAGAGAAAAACCTGAGCTGGGTGTTTCTAAAATCTCACAATACGATAAGTATCGCAATACAGAGGCCATGATACTATACGTATCAAAACATGAATACACGCCTTAAAACACTTTAAATGCAAACCCACAGAGATCTTTAAAGTTCCTAATAAATATCAATAAAATGATAATTGATGACTGCTTATTATTCACACGAAAATATTTTACATCTCACTGTAAGAGTGAAAAATGAAATGGAAATAGAAATTAAGGGAAAGATTAGTAATTCTTACTTTGCTTTGTACAACAGTGCAAAGAGACGAAGGCTCTCTAATGTTTATGAATTATGCAGCATATTATCTCTTCCATTATTATCGGCGAGGGATCTTTGTTAAACAATGTGATCGTCCCTGTAGGGTGACGTTAATAACGTCCCATTCATCCTCTTTACCTGCCTGTCTCATGCATGCAGCGGACACACACACACACACACACACACACAATATGACAAAGCACCTAAAAAAAACACAACATCTCTGATCCGCTGGGAGAAGCTGGAGGTGAATCGGGAGCTGCAGCTGCACAATAAAGAGATGAATACCAGTGTTTCTCCCACTGCTGTCGCCACCCTAATATTATATTTAATCATCTACATCCTTTTGCTTTACTCATCCTCCCTCTGTCTCCATTGGATTGCATGTTTGAAATGCATAATATGGGAAATGAGGAGAGGAAAACACTCCTCGGTGCTCCTCCAGAGAGGAACTAATGTGAGAACATCTCGTCTTCACACAAAAGAAGAAAAACTAATTGTGTGAATACAACAGAAGTTATTGTCGTGACGGCAGCGCAGGACAAACTGTGTGTGTGTGTGTGTGTGTGTGTGTGTGTGTGTGCCGGTGGCCTCTCATGACGAATGTTTATGTCATTGATATTTGCCTGTTACAACGAACGTACTTGTGTGACATATAGGACTGATCTGCCTAAATCACACACTGGGATTTTTCTTCCCTGAGTGC